>JAJOOH010027184.1:0-18217 GCA_029582605.1 Solanum gracilifrons
TGAAGTTAACATGATGTAGTCTAAATTCATTTATTTTTGTTAACAATTTCTCTTCTGATGTAGATATATGCTTTTGAACATCTTTTTCCAAAATTATTAAACTTCTCAAGAGTGAAAATATGTGAATATATATGAATCATTTAAAAATTTATCAATTACAAAATAAATTTTATATTCGGTAATATGGAATAAACATTTTCATTTTGTCCCTGCACTAAATTAAAATCTATTAACTATAAGAAAAAATAGTAACATTAATTAAAAGTCATATTTATTTATGTAAGTGTAAAACTTATTAGAAATACATCTATCGCGCATTAATCCTTTAGTTGTAACATTATAAATTCTCTTAGTTATTATTAATTATTGCAAACATTATTCACACTCTTTAACATTCTTTAGTTATAATATTATGAATTATCATAGTTATTACATTAATTATTTCTATCTTTGCTCTTTTCTTGTATTAACTTTTGACCAATAATTTTTCGTATTATTAAACCATCCATATATATATATATATATATATGATAACACGATGTTGTTATTTTTCCTTGGATGAATCATGCTTGATTAAATAAATTGAATATCGTTTACAAGTATATGAACTACATCTTTTGCGGGTGTAAGATAAACAGGTGGTTATATATATAATTTCACAGATAAAATGTATTCTTTAATTTTAATTTTTAATTTTTTCGGTAAAAAAAAGGAAACTTTTCTCAGTTAACTATGGACAGTCAAATAACTATCTTTGATTTATGTATACAGTCAATCGAGAAGTCAAATATGAGAGAAAGCAACAAGAACGTCATCTATTATATTATAACTTATAAAATAAAAATGAATATACAAAGATTAGTTCTAAAAAATAAAATGTAGTTGTTCTCTTCACATATTCATATGACATCTAAACAGTTCAACACAGAATACACGTGCAAAGTAAATTTGGTTAGATGACAAGAAAAATATACAACAAATACCGTCTATAAGGTGATATTACTGAGATATGACTAATTACATGATTGAACCTCAACAAATTGAAATAAATATATGCATTATTGCATTTAACTAATAAATTTTTTCATTGATCATCTTCATACATTCGCGTGAATAAGAGATATATATGAGGATTCACATTGAACATTCATAAAATAATTTGCAATATTATTTTGTGGAAAGATTATTATTCAAATCTTCACTAAAATAAGCAATCCTATTTACTATAACTTATATTTTCTGAATTGATAATCACGTGCAACACACGTATCGAAAAGCTAGTATATATATATTTGGAGAAATTTTGAAGATAAAAATATTGTTACGAAAGAATCTGAAAATATTTTGTTCCAAAGCTAATTCAATTTGACAAACTAAATTTTTTTTTTTTAATATTAGCTTTACCCAGTTACTCTACATATTTAGGTTCTCAAATATTTATTTAGCAATAAAATTTATGTATTACTATTTCCCAAGTCTATTTTTAATTTACATCAAAAGCTAAAGGATTTTTGTATGTATTGATAACGCTCACATTATCCTTAAAAATAAGTAAGAGGATAAGCGATTGTTGTCAATAAAAATATGAAACTAAGAGTCGGGTTCAATCCCACAGAGAATAGTTTAATAATAAGAATCCAACTAGAAAACTAAAAATCTAGACCTATTCATTGTAGCATGTTAATATAAGTGGGTGGATGATTCCACCAAATTTACTAAAATAGTTTAAAGTATCAAGTTTTACAACTAAACTAAAATATAGAAATCTAAACAATTAAGGACTAATCTAGGAGTGCGGGGATTGAAAACGATATCTCATAGAGGTAATTGCATTGCTCAATAGTGTTAAACAATCATAAATAGGCTGGGTCATCTTCAATGATACTAATCTTCTTTCGATCTCATAGTACCAATTCATAGAATCTCCTTTTAGTCTCATTTATATGAATCACAAATCAACTCATTACTTCACGGAATCTCTCTTTCAAGTAGTATGGGCAAATAGATTTGAATCATAATCTCTCTTTCGAGCAAACCATAAAAAAATTAATCTAAATTGCATGCATGCATTAATTACTCACTCCAATTGATATCTTTCAAGTATCAATCAGAGATCGAGAATATGATTAAGTTTGCAACTTTAACCTTCAACTAACTCCATTCTAATTGGTCTAAATCCATGAATACACATCAATAAAATAGAGTAAAATACAATACTCACTACATTAAATCAACACCCAACTCCATAATTGCACCGCTAGAATTGGGGTTTTAGCCACTCAACACAACAAGTACATAAATTATACCTATCATTATAGCAGTCAAGGGTATGATAAAATTAAACAACTATAATCAACACCCACTTTGATTTCCACTTTCAGTTGTCAATCTTAAGAGTAAAAATTAAGATTCCAAAACTAAAGATATTTTTCACAAGGTAAGAAGTCTCATACAAAACTCTCAATGACAAAAAATTACAATGTCAAAACTTTTCTGCAAAAAGTTTTACCGATAGCTCTGCAAAAAGTTCTCTATTTTCTCTATTCTTTGGGCTATTCATAGTTTCCCAAAATTTGATCCAATTCACTACGTGACCAACTTGCCGTTATTAGTATCGACGGATCGTCGTCTGTTCCATAGATCACCTTTCTTTTGCTTTGGGCTTTATGTGTTTGAACCTCAGTTGACGAACTCGATCGATTCTATCTTTCACATTCAGTGGATCACCGATTACCACCTTTTAAGCCTTCATTTTTCTCCATAGTTCTTTCACCTTTGGTGAAAGTCATCTTGTTCGCCCTTCAAATTTGGTGAGTTGTCATTTCACTTTTAGTTCACCGACCTGCCTTTAACATCTTCAATTGTGAGAACTATGACTTTGGGCGAGGTCAGACCACTTGGGTGATCCGCCCTTTTTGTTAGTTAACTTCCAGTTGGGAGTTTTTACTTCTTTCAATGTCTTTTTTTTGCCTCTTTTCCATATATTCATCATCACCTTTTCCTTTAGCCTTCATAGCTTCATATCATCAAAATATCATCAGAATATTGAACAAAAATATCCTGAAATGAGTGTAAATCTACCACTCATCAACATCCCCAACTAAAAATTTGTTTGTCCTCAAGTAAATCAAGAACACAATTAGTTCAACAAAGATGTCTATAGCAGTTCTTAATGAGAGATAACATGCAAGTACCAATATAAGACTACTATCAAGAAAATGTAACACTCAATCATGATAAATAAAGATTCAAATGATGACTAGCCCGTATCAATTCAAGCTCAAGCTCACTATTGCTTCTTTTATAATGTAAAACCATATTTCAACATATGTATTCAAGTTTCCTCACATCAAGAATGATATCATGACCTTACGAAGTAAATGAATAAAGAATTTAGGAATCAATACAACTCTCACTCTCCGAAAGAGAAATACATGCAAGCTTCATCTCATAGGTTTACCCATATTTTTCAATCATCACACATCCTAATTCATGCAAGATCTCAAAGGTATATTAGGTTTGTAATGTTGTTAAGGGTAAAGGTATGGTCAATTTGTCTTAGTGACTTCCCCTCTTCAAAGCATTGTTGCACGTATCTTCACCTCTTCTCAAGTTCTTTCCATTCATTTCACTTGGAGACTCAAACTTCAATTTTTCATTCAATTTACTGAAAATCCCTTTTATTTCATCACACTTTATTTTTCATTTCAATCTTTAAAATTTTTCTCATCATTTTTTTTATAAGGAGGGGGTTCCTTCTTTTTGCAACAAACTTTAAAGTTGAGTCTCACTTTTTCTTTCTTTTCCTTCCACTTGGCTTTCTTTCCTCCTTCCTTTCCACACTCCCAACTTAGGCTTTTGACCTAAGTTAGTTATTCAAACAAAGAAATGCTTAGAAAGTTTTTATGGGTGAGAAGTTAGGGATAATTTAGCTCAAAAGGTCTCAAAAAAGTTGACAACAAATGGTATGGCTCAAATGGTGCAAAGATGATTGCACACCCTCACAAAGTTGTCACAATTTTCTCTCAAAATTTATGTCAAGATCATTTGTTGCATTCACCAAAGATAATCGGACTAACAAGGAAAATTCTAAGATTCAACAAGCATGATTTCAAGTAAAACTTCACCACCTTGCACTTCAAATACAATCATTTAGCACAACCCCTACAAGATCAACAACTTATGTGTGATGTTCATTACAAGGCTCACATCAAAATACAGTTAGTCAACACAAGAATCAAAAAGATCATCCGAAAGTGAACTGAAGCCTATTTCTTCTTGCAACATTAGCACAAAACACATTTCTCATCATAAGTACTACCAAGACTTTGATATTGAACACAATTGATCCTCAAACATCAACAATGAAATAATTAAGCATTTTCAGAAACTTCAAAACTTTTGGGGTGATAAATAGAGAGAGAAAAAATGAGCTAAACCATAAACTATCATAATTAAAACCAATGTATCCAAATACTACAAATGTCTCAAAACAAAACTGAAAATAAAAATATTACAATTTAAAGGGAATATTGGCATAAGTGCCCTCACCTCACCAAAATAAAAGCAACAGTGTCCTCAGTGTGATAGAAAGTAATAATGGGAGGAGAGTGATATAAAATACCCCCTTACAAGCTATGCTTATGAATCACTCTAATATGGAGTCTCAGAGGAAATGTCATGATCACGAGCATTAATTCCCGATAAGATAGGAGTAGGAATCGGCAAGCTAGCATAAATCGGGGCATCAATGACCAACACACCTGAAGGAGGAATAGTAGGGTCTAAAGAAATCCCAGTAATACCAACTGTGGAGGTTTCCATACTAGATCTCTATATCGTAGCTAGCACCATCATCTTCTGATATTTTAGAGCTCCGTCAAAGTTTCAATAATCCGCTGCTCATCTTCTTTCCGCAACTCATCCTCATCTGTCTCCTCCCCAACATCCTCATATCTCTCAACATCACCAAAATCACCAGGCTACTTGGCCACACCACTAGGTGCCTCAGATCTCGGCTCAGAAGTAGGCACATACTCGGGCATATTGAGCAAGGGAACCTCACCCCACAACATAGAGATATTGGTGGACCATAGCTAGTCCACATCAACTCGAAGAATACAAATGCCACCTCTCATAACAATCAACTCAACTAAGCCACCCTCGCTCTTCTCCCTAGCCTCCATCATATTTTCATAGATGCCAAAGTATTCTGATATTGGACCATCTGCCCTCTAACTAGAAGAGTGCATCCTCAATAGCACTCTGAATCAATTTACGCATCTCCGATTCTACTATCACCACTCTAGCATCTACAAACCGGGTGAGGTTTCCCACATCGTAAATCAAGGCCTAAAGTGAGGTTGGGGAATAGGGGGAAGGTGCAGCAATAGTGAAGGTGGAAGGCATAGAAGAAGGTTGAGTTGTACCCGATTGCTCTACAAAAAGAGTGGGCTGAGCAATATCGGCCTCAAGGCCAATGGGGTCTACCACAAGGGTATTGTCTGGTGGTGGTGGCTTCATCCTCATCACATCATCTCTCAAATAATCTGCCTCAATCCTCTGAATATCACTGGACAAGGTGGGGGTAATCATCACATTTGTCCTCTCTTGAAAAATTGTCTCTTGTAACCTCACACAATTGTGTGATCAAGACTAGGAAAGGGGGATAGGTCATCCTGTGATGAGCTTGCATCAACATCTCTCCAAAATAATTCCATATGCATAGATCTATGTTTGATGAATGATGTGATAACGCTCAAATCACCCTCCAAAACTATTTAAAAGAGTGAGAGGTCGTCGTTAATAAAAATACCCAACTAAGAGTTGGGGTCGAATCCCACAAGGAACAATATAACGAAAATTGAAAAGATAAAGGATAACTAGATACTATCTTAAACCTAGACATAAAAGTTACACAAATAACAGATAAAAGGTAATTTTTATAAGTACACTTCTAACAGGGGTAAAGATGATATCAAGAAAGGGGTGTATGCGAATCGGGAAAACATGAGATTCAGTCAACACTCAACGATCCATTGAAATTCAATCCACAATCATTCAATCACTAATGGGTAGGCTGGGTCATCGTTAATTATGCTAATTATTTTTTATATCTTAAAGCGTTTTATTATAATATCTCCTTTCGGTCTCAATCACACAATTATAAAATAACCCACTACCTTAACTTAGACATCTCCTAGAAGGAAGCATTGCACACAACAATGAAACCCTAAACGTTCATCTTTTGATCTCAAATTCAAGATTCAAAGTCAACATGCGATTATCAATCTAATTCTCCACTCCAATCAACCTCTTTCGAGCATCATTCGGAGATTGGAAGCTAGGATTGAGCGTGCACTCTCAACCAATAAATTCAAACATGAAAACTAGATTGAACCTATTTCATGAAATCAAGCATGGAGACAATGAACTACAAAAGCAATAGAGAAATTAATCAAACACCCAAATAGTTTTGTCTATTTATCGCACAAAAGCCCCAATTTAATACAAGAATTATACACACAGTTTTAGTAATTAAGAACAAGAAAATGATGTAAGGTAAAATATATTACCAAATTATTACACAACCTTCAAATTCATAACTGAAATGTGAGGCAACTCGCCTTCAATGTCTCAACCCCTAAATCTAGAACACTAAGAGATCTACTTTTTGAATGTGTTTATCACTCTGTAATTTTCTATCTCTAACAATTCTTAGATGATGAATAATGCCCAACTATAACCCTATTTTCTAAATTTTGGGTCCAAAGCTTTAGAATTTCTCATTATGCCCCTGTCTGAAAAGGTGGGCTTCGCAAAAGCGACAGGAAGTTCGCAAAAGTGAGCTTTAGTTTGCTTAAGTGACCTACGTCCTTTGGCCCTGTTCGCAAAAGCGAACACCACATCCTCGCTTAAGCGTGTTGTTGACTTTGTTGACTGGTTCGTTAAAATGATCAGTGCTTCATATGTGCGATACCCAAGCTTCATATGTATACTCTCCCAACATCAAAACACCTGGAATAACACAATTCAAAGAATAATTAGCCTCTTTTTCTACTTTGAGTGCCGCAAAATCATAAGAAAAAAGCTCTAAATGAGTGAAAATTTGCCACTAATCATGATGATGCCAACTAAAATGGCCTTTTAATGCTAGATGATAGACTCATTTTGGGATGACATGAGCTTGCTGCTAATAAATCCAAAATAGTAGTGGGAGGTAATTTTCATATCCTTCTTCTCAATCCTCGCTCCGTCAATCAACCACGAAGGAGTAATGTCTTAAATGAGGGATGCCAGCCACCCCTTGAGTGCATCAAGCCCTATTTCATCCTGAGCATGTAGTACCCATCTTTAGTTCCCTTGGAGCCTAAAATATCGTTAATGGCACCTGTGTGGCACTACATCATCTTCCCATGAACTTCAACTTCTTCTAGAGGCTTCTAGACCATGCCTTTTCTGTTCTCTGGTAAGGTCTGCTTATAGATAGGCCTCGTAGAATTCTCTCACCCGTGCAGGGGCATAAGGAGGTTAGGCTCTTGTGAACCTATCGAACCCTGAAATCTGATGGTCTCCCATATGTTGGGATAGTCAGTCATCAGCCTATCTGTGGAGAGTCATCTCTCCTCTAGAATAATTGGTTGTTCAACCGCTTTGAGCCTATTAAAAGCTCTCAGAACTATGATAGGGAGAACTATGGAGGCAAGTGAGTGAGCCTGAGGGGCCTGTGGCAGTTTGGACCGCATGTCCGTCCTCTTTCTCACTACAAACTTCTTAAGGGTCTCACTCATATGCATAGAAGGGCGCAAAGTTGCTTGTCTTTGATGTAACACCCCGGAAATTAGTAGACTAAACTAGAGTCTAACATAAAACTAGTAGGCGAAGCTAGAGCTTGACGTTAGGGTTAGAGCCTAGAAAGTACCTCCCCGTACCTTAAAATTCATGTTTTAGTGTTAGAACGTCAAAGTCTAAACCCAAGGACCAACCATGGGTCCTTGAGAAAAAGACCCAAAAGTGACTTGGCCAGTGACCGATGAGGGCAACCTACGCCCTGTAGGTCCACCCACGCCCCGTAGGTGGGGGTCGTGGGTCAAGCCCCTAAAAAAAAGCCTCAGACCACTGACCAATGGTTTACCAACATATGACGTGGTCCTACCCACGGTCCATGGGTTCATGGTCATAGGTCATGCCTAAAACTGCCAATTGGCAGTTAGGCTTAGGAGTCTTTTGGTAATTTCCTTTTTAATTAATGGTTAAGTGATATCGTTTTAAGCCTATTCTAGACACCTATATAAATATTTTAAGTCACCAAATTAAGTCTTCTAAATCATAATTTCTAAATCCCCAAATCGAAACCAAAACCCTCTCCAACATATTCTCTCTAGAACTCCAAGGAAGAAGAAGAAGAAAAGTGAAGCTAGGGTTGAAGGATCCATATTTTCTCCACAAATTCGTAGTAATTCTTCAATAATGTATGGTAGTTCTTCTTCCATGGCTAGTCTTCACCCATGGAGCCCTTTTCAAAACTCCAATTTCAAGTTAGAAATCCCAAAACCTAGGGTTTTACTTCAATCTAATGGATTCCTTCCAAACTCGTTTTAATTGATTGGATTATGTTTTATTATGGATATACTAATGATTTTATATGATTTTAAGTTGAATTCCTCAAGAATCCATGATCCCCCCTATTTTCCCCAAATTGGATCTATAGGTGTGGGTGAATTGTAGAATTAAGAGTATTATGAAATCATGCCTATAGTACTAATAGTAATTGAATGAAGTTATCATCCATGTATAATGTAGTAATTCTAGATATGTTGGTTGAATGTGATCCATGGTCCTTGAAGGGCAAAGCATGAGAATTAGTTATGCTTATGAGGGTTATGAATATGCAATTAAATCACTTTGAGAGTAAAGTGAATATGATTATGATCTAATTGTTGTGTTGATTGGAAGATTATCCTTATGTACACACATGTATGAATATGATATGATGTGAAAGGTTTGTCATGATTAACGTTTCAAAAACACTTCATCCAGTTCTAAGTGCCAACAATCGTAAATCAGTATAAAC
This sequence comes from Solanum gracilifrons, assembly GCA_029582605.1. Classification (NCBI taxonomy): domain Eukaryota; kingdom Viridiplantae; phylum Streptophyta; class Magnoliopsida; order Solanales; family Solanaceae; genus Solanum; species Solanum gracilifrons. The sequence goes on from JAJOOH010027184.1 coordinate 9,074, forward strand.
CCAACTAAATGGTTAGGGTTGAATCTCAGAGGGAGCGATACGTGTTTAAGATTCAATTGAGAAGTATGAACATGGTCAAATCAGTCATAGCAATAAAAATTATCAAATAAAAATATCATTCAAATTAAGGGGTGAGACGAATGTCAAATGGGGGGTTTTGGTTTTAGATATCAACTACAAACAATCATAAACAATACGAAATAACAATAATGAGACGAATTCTTGGGATGTGATCGATTATAGGCTAATATAGACAAATGGGTAATTGCAACTATTGGTAAATAACTAGCTATTAGAGAGTAAGCTAGGCTATACTGGAGGTAAATTTTTTCTCGAACAATTTACCCTTAATTAAGTGATTTCCCTCGAACATCAACAAGCATGAAAAATAAGACCAGCCCACACCTTAATCCATTCACTCTCTCGAGCTGAATGTGTGGGAGTGGGTTTAGGATTCACTCTCTCGAGCTGAACTTAGGTCAATCCAATACCCACAAACCATCAATCAGAAACCTTGGTTCTAAAACCTCTCTCTCGAGCAAGCCAAGAACACAAAGCTAGAACTGCATTTGCAACTACAATTCTTAAATTAAACCACGATTAATGATTGAACTCACTTCTAAATAGCATTTAAACTAACAATCAGTAATACTTATACGCTAAATCAACCAATAATCACATAATCACACCCCAAGAATTAGGCTTTTATCTAGACATCATTAAAAGGTAAAAACCGTTACCAAATTGACTATCCATTAACTAGGTAAAAGTGATTTCAACCTTACAATGCTCCAATTCGAAGATTCTCAAAGACCCACTTCCAATTTCTCAAAAGTGAATTTCTTCAATCCTTTAAAGCTTAGGAAAAACGAGAGAAAATTGTCTCCAGATTGTTCTAAAGAGTAATTGATTGCCAAATTGATAAATTTGATACAAAACTAAATGTTCAAAAATGTATTTATAGTTGCCAAAAATGTGCTGCGAAGAGTCACTCTGTGAAGTAAGTCGTGCTTACTGAACCACTCGGCGAGCCGCACTTTGGTAATTTCCATCGCCCTTCTGCATTGGCATTCAACTTCCTCAAGGTCTGTAACTTTGGGCGATCTAACACTGCATCATAGAACTAATCGGCGATCCGCCGACTGTTCCTTTCTCTCGCTTACTTGGTTTATTTCGTCAGAGCTTGGCACACTGAAACTTTAGGCGGTCAAATTGCCATTCGGCGATTCACCAAGTGAACTTGCTGATCACCAGGCTGGCTTTCTTCATCATTTCAGCTTGTTTTGTTCCTTTTTGCTTCTTAGTGTCCTTGCTTTGTTCCTCAATCCATATACCTGAAAATCAAGGGTTTTACATTAGTTATCAGCACAAATTAAGCATTTGAGGACACTAATTCTATATCAACAATGCCCTAAATGAGTCCAAATCGCGGACTCATCAACACCCCTAACTTAAACTTTTGCTTGTCCTCAAGTAAAACTCAAGTTCAGCAGTTCAAAAAGGATGTCTTAGACAGTGCTACAAAAGATTCAATAATGAATGCACACAACAAGACTCAACTCACTCATGCAAAGTTCAATTGTGCACTTAAAGATTCAAGTTGTGACTCACCATTATCAAAGATGCTCAAGTTCACAATACTGTTTCAAATGCAAGCTCAAGCTCAACAAAGGTACTCAAAGTCCCTCACAACAAAGATGATTCCATATTCACACACCATTTTTCAACATTTTATAGTTCCGAAGTCACACACTGCTCTCACACTCACAAAGATGAACATATGCATGACTTCACCCATAGGCTTACCCATTTTTTCTAATCAACATTCGTTTCAGCGCACTCAAGATCAAAAAGGTCTTTTCAAGGCTTGTAACGGGATTGAGTTTAAAGGTATGGTCATTTAGCTCAGTGGTTGCTATCCTCATGAAATGTGGTAAGAACATCACTTTCCTTCCTTTTCTTCAGCATTTTCACTAATGCTCAAAATTCACCCCATCATTCATTTCTAATGGAATATCGGACACCCCATTTCTTTTGCAACTTCCACAACTTTATTTCACAACTTTTTCATTCTTTTTCTTTTTCATTCTTCTTTTATTTATGTTTTTTTTGTATGGAGGGGTTCCATCTTTTTCAAAACCATGGATCAAAGGGGAATTCTTCACATTTCTTGATTTACCTTTACTTTTCACCACATCCTCAGCTTAGGCTTTTGGCCTAAGTTGGCTATTCAAACAAACCACACTTCATGAGGATTATGGGTGAATGGATAAAGAGGGGTCTCGATTGCTCAAGTTTCTTCCAAGAAAAAGATAAGGCTCAAAAGGGGGTTCAAGCAAAGTTCACATATCTCACAAGGTTGGCCATAAAAGAGGTATATTGTCAAATTGTTTCACTCTTCAAAATTGTTGCCTAAGATCATTTCAAGAGCTTGCATCACTTAGTCAACCGGACCAACGGGGCAAATTCTAGGTGTCATCACACAAGGCATTGACACCAATATCAAATGAGACTCCACACTTTCGCTAGTGTGCAATGTTTATCACAAGAGACTCATTCAATGATCGGCTAGTCACAACGAGATGCAAAAAGTTCACGTATTGTCTATGCAACTTCATTTGGCCTCATCGTAGCCGCGCATTCATTTTTGTTCTATTAAAAACACTATTCAAGTCATCGGTATTTATCATAACTAATAGTCAAATTTGCACAAGAACAACCACATTCAAACACAAAAAGAGTGGCAATTTTTTTCCAGATGGGTCCAAAACCAGTTTTATTCATACTAAGGAGCTATAAGCTCAAACATCTACAAAACAATATCAACACGTAGTTCAAAATGCAAAAACCCAATAGTATATACAAAAGATAGTCACAAGAGGTAGGTATGGAAATACCTCACCCCATCACAAACAAAAAGGCAGTTGTCCTTAAATGCAACAAAATAAGAAAAAGTAAAAAAAAAGACAGAGAGGGAGGTAAAGAAGGGTCCTGTCTACACAGTCGCTCTATCTGTCGGGGAATCAATGCTTGGGGTCACATCAGTACTAACTCCACCATATCCTTCCATGGATGTATCTGTCAATGAAATCTGCATGGCTAAATCCACCATAACCTCCTCAACCTCTGTAAGACCCTCATAAGTGGCCTCCTCATCGACACCAAGTTGCTCCTCATCAGTCTCAGTCTCGGACTCTGCAGCAGCCACCTCATCATCTCGAAACTCATCTTCGGTTGTAGTTTGAGGTACATCAATATCAGCTGGCATGTTGGGGATCTCCACAGTCCCAAAAATCACCGACACATATGTGGACTTCAGCTGATCCACATCCTTCCTCAGCTCAGCAATTGCGGCCTTTAGGGTCGTCACCTCATCAGTGGCCCCCTAGCCTCGCTCACACACTGCTATCCTTTCCACAAGGGCATTAATAGACACACTAAGGGGTGTTACAGTAGTAGCAAGGGCCCTCTTGATCATCCCAGAAACTGTGGCCTCAAGCCTGGAGGCACGCCTCTCAGTAGAATGGGCTATCTTCCCCATCCATATTATCGCAACCTAGGTGAGTGGAGGTCAGGAAGTTGCACTAGCGGTAGAAAACCTAGGAGTCATGGGAGCTGTAGAGGAACTCGGGGTCATAGAAGGGACAACACTAGGTATACTTGAAGGCCCAGGGGCTGGAGTAGGCAATACTACCTCTGCAGGTAGTGTCTCCATATCAACAATGGGGTAGGTTTCCACCGGGGCTGCCTTCTTCTTCTCAACCTCATCTTTGAAGTACTCAGCCTCAATCTGCTGGATGTCGGTACAGGAGGTGGGAATCACTTCTACATCTTTCTTCTCATCACAAGGCACTTAGGCTCATCTGCACAGCTCGGTGATCAACATTGGAAAAGGGAGAGAGGTTTGGCTCTGCTTGGCCCTCATGGCCATTTCTTGGCCAATGATCATACCCAAATTGATGTGCTTCCCTGAAATAATGGACCCAAGACACGTCGCCTTTGTGTGGCGGAGGATAGATTCATTCTGGGATGGCATGATTGTACTCTTATAAGCCAAACCAATACCTTGTTGCCACATTGAGGTCTTTCGTTTCTATGGGTGCTCCAGCCTCGATCCACTTGGGAGTACCGTTAGATAACATAGGGGATAACCACTTTTTCAGAGTCTTCAATGATTTTGTCTTGATCATGTATTGGTAGTCATCTGAAATGCTTTCTGCACACTCTAGAATTGCATTAATATCATTGCTATCACACTTGACCTTCTTACCCCTGACAACCACGTAATCTACCGACTTGAAAATGGCAACCTTCCTCTTCCCTTGTGGCACTAAGACTCCATAGGTAGTGTAGAATTCTCAGACCCAATTTGGAATGTAAGGGCCATGGGGTTTAGTGAATATCTGGAACTTGTGGGACTTCAAGCAACTCCAGATCTATAAGTATCTGTCTATCACTCCATCAGTAGACAACCTCTTCTTTTCGATGATGGTTCTCAATCCCTCAGTCTTTAGTCTGTTCATAGACTGGGGAGGAGGACCCTGTGTAGGTGGTGCTGGGACAACAACCTGGTGTGGGACAGGAGGAGGGGTAGCAACTTGGGATACCCGGATCCTAGAAGGATCATGCATCCTCTTGGAGCGCAGTTCAGCTCTCCGGGCCAATAATAGTTGATCATCCTCAGGCTCAGATGTGGTGAGGTGAATGGCGTACATTCCCTCACTATCGAAGCTGATCTCCGGTGACTTAGGGGCCGGTGCTTTTCCTTTGCCTTTACCCTAACCACCTGTGGTGGCAAGTTTTGTAGCCTTTGCCTTGGATGCAACTGCATCCTCATTGATTGTGATACCTTTTGCCCTCTTGCGGGGCAGCATGACTCGACATGCTACTTTTGGTTTAGCTATATCTGCAAATAAAATCAGAAATAGTTAGAAACAACTCAAAAAAATGTAGAAAATATTCTACAGAAAAACTCGCCAAACCGATCGGCGAGTCGTCGAGTAACTTAGGCAAGCCAGATAAGGCTCGCCGAAAGGACTGGCTCAAAAATTTTCCAGAAAAATGGCATGTCAACAATGGGAATGGATTTTTGGTGAATTGTTCACATCATTCGGCGAGCACAGATTAGCCCGCCGAAAGTTACAGTATGTTTTAGGGGTTAGAGGCTCAAACAAGGCAGTTAAATGAGAATTTTGGCGAGTCGCCGAGTGAACTCGGTGTGCTCAGGCTTCTTACCGAAAGTTACAGAATTAAAATCAACCAAAACCTGAAATTAAAGGCAATCTAGAGGGATTTCGGTGAACTGCCGAGTGGTTCGGCGAGCTCGACCCAGCTCGCCAAACTGCCCAACGTGCCTATTTTCAACCCCAACTACCAAAATCAAACCCGAAGCCCTTAAAAACAAAATCAAAAACATACAAACTAAATTAAGCTCAGACCCATATCACCCATGTCACTGGGGTACTCAGACTTCCCCTGGTTTGGCCAAAATTGGCCATTTGACGACTTTCGCCCTTAAGAATGACATCAAATGCTCCATCATTGGGAAAATCATGTCATTTAGCATAATTTGGGGTTACTTAGACTTCACCCGACTAGACTCAACAAAGATTTCACACAACCCACTAGATTAAGATCAATTTGAAAGCACGAAAATCAGGGAAACAATACTTTAGGCAATTAAGGCGCAATATCGAAATTAAAATAGGAAAATTAGCACACATTTATGATTTCAGAGAGGTGCAACACACATCAAAACAATCTATAACAATGCATTTGAGTTTAATTGCTAATTAAGAGTTCGGGGTTCAGAAAAACTAACCTTTAATGCCGAATTATGATTTGAATTGCTAGGAGGCAAAGAATTCCAACTCCAAACACGAGAATGATGATAAAAAAGTAAGAAAATGCAAAAATATAGGAAATTTAAAGTGCGGGTGTAACACCCCGTACGAACTAGTAAGACCTAACTAAGGCTTGACTAAATCTAGTAGGTTGAACTAAAGCCTCACATGTTAGGTTTATAGTTGGAAACTATTTTAAATGATGAAAAAGGCTATTGAAGTTAGTTTGTTGATTTTAGGGGTCAAACGTCAAGACACGACCATGACGTCCGAAAACTAGTCATTTGAACTAGTGAGTTGTAAGGGTCTTGTCATTGAAGTTTGAAGTGTTGTTTAAGGGTGAAAACTTGTAAAAGTTACTCCTACATGTATAACACCATGTTTAGGGGTTAAACGTTCGGGTATGACTTCCCCAAAGACCACCCAAGGGGTTCTTGAGGAGGACCCCAACATTTACCCAAAAGCTGTCAAAAGACAGCATGACCTACGAGCGCCATCTACGACCAGTAGACTGGTCTACGGACCGTAGGTCTAGGTCGCAGATGGGGACTTAGTCTTGGGAGATGAGGCTCCCACTAAAAAAAATGAAGAGAGCATAGCACGGGCCGTAACTCCACCTACGGTCCGTGGGTGGGTGGCCATAGGTGCTACCAATTTCCAGCCTTCTAGTCTTAAGTTAGTTAATTGACTAAGGGCTTAAGGGTTTGTTTAGCTAGTTGATTAATCACCTTTATAAGTTAGCAAGACCTTAAGCTAAGTCATGAAATCATTTAGAACCAAGACCCTCAAAACAGTCCCCTAAAAATAGTTTTTAGTTTTAAGTTAGGAGTGAGGATCAACTTTAAATGATCATATCTCATAGCTCAAAACGAATTAGGTGGGCCATTACCTATCCAATGAAAGGTCTCTGAGTCCTCTTTCCAGCGCCATCGAGTTTGCCCAATTCCTATCTCGGAGTAAAAAGTTATGGTCGAAATAGTGAAGCACTGTCAGTCTCAGGTCCAATCGACGGACCTAAACTACGGACGGTAGATCAAATGACGGTACGTAGGTTGGGGTCCGTAGATTCTGCCAGTTTTGTGACTTTTAGTTTTAAGTTGGGGGTTTGGGAATTAAGATAGTTAATTAATTAAGGGCTTAGGGGGTGGGTTAAGTGGTTAAATAACCTCCTATAAATAGTTAATAAGACCCTAAACTAAGTCATGAACCTATTATAACTTAAAGACCCAAATCAAACCCAATTCCCTCCCTATAAAATATTTCTCTCTACAAGTTCCTCCATTGAAGAACAAAGAAGGATATCAACTAGGGCTTGAAGATGGAGTCTTTCTCATGGGGTTTTGATGGGAATCTACACCTAAGGTATGAGAGTCCTTTATTCTTGGTTAGCTATCACCAAGAAGCCCTTTCAACTAAGTTTTCAAAGATCCCCAATTTCTAGGTTTTCAATCAAATTCGCGGATCTCTTTCTAAAATCGATTCCATTGATCTATTATGGTTAGTTATGATTATATATGAATGTTTGTGGATGAATTCATGTAATTGTTATGGTTTTTGAACAAATTCCCACAAGACCCATGATTTCACTTATTTCTCAAATCTAAACCCTAGTATATCTTGAATGATGAATCAAGGATGATAATCTAGTATGTTTTCATGTAATTAAGTATTGAATTGTGATGTTATCCTATATGATATATGAATATCACGAAAATAGGGTTGAATCTTGAAAAAAGCCTTGATGGCTATGAATGCATGTTTTCAATTGGTTAGTCTTCTATTGATTTGTTGATCCACTTGAGGTAGAGCTGTTTACTTACTATGTATCCTTTGTATGAATGGTTTGATCCACTTATGGTGGAGATGATTACTTGCTAGTATGAATTGTAGTGTTGAGACAAGGTCCCTGTTCCCTACAACCCTAGATATGACTAAGTATGATACATTATGAATATGAATGATATGTTATGAACATGGTATGATGTATATGTTGAATTGTATGAGGTGCTATTGTGGAAGGACTCTACCCACATAATCCCCTATATGGATATATGATTCTATACATGCCATGAATGATCTACTTGAATGATGAATATATCCTTGTCTATTGTATGAATGTTAGATAGGTGATTTACATGGTCTAATATCCTTAAATGCAATATATGTGAATTGTGCATGAGTTGGGATACTATGTATATGTTATGACCCCCTTGACAAGGCAGGTGTCTATGATGTTAATGTTGTTGTTGTTGTGCCATTGTGAGGACAATCATACACACACTCCATGCATAAATATGAATATGATATGTCTATGGTGTCAATTGAAAGGCTAGTTCTCATATGCACCTTTACATAATATTATGCATGAAATGTACATGACCATGAAGATGTGACTATGTATGCTAGGATGTGAGTATGAATGTTATGTTATGATTATGGTAGTGTTGATATGTTGAATAAAAGGTAATTCTCATAAACACTATATGAATATGAAATGAATGAACATTCTCACATGTTGTTGGTTCTATGATGAAAGGCTATTCTCATCTTTGAAACCTTTGAGCTATATGATGAATGATGGGTTGAGTCCCTAATGCATTCCTTATTGAATTAAATTGTAAGTAAAGGCCTAATACTACTTTAAAGGGGAATTGTGCTTAGCACCGAGTGAATATGAAAATGAGATGGAAGTTTTTACGTTTAGCAAGTCCGGCTTCCCATATGGGTTCCTTCTACGTTTAGCAAGTCCGGGTTCCCAATATATATGTTATCTCATGAGATGGAAACCTTCTACGTTTAGCAAGTCCGGGTTTCTAGTAGAAATCTCCTTGTTCCATAACTATGTTTGCCCACATATGTATTAGCTAGTGGATCCACCTAGAAGCTATTATGATGGTTCTACCGTGGCAAGTAGAATACTCTCTTTTCGGTGTGGGAGTAGAACACCAGATACCATGTAGCTCACATGGTCTATGTCGGTTAAGGTTATTTTTCCCTAAATAATAAGATAATGAATGGGTCATGAAATACTCTATAACTTCTTGGTAAGTTTGCTAAGTAGGAGTGGGGGTATGAGACTTCAGTAATACATTGCACTAGTAGACTTGGTAGGATGTGGTAGATGGTTCCTTTACATATTGTTATGACATGAATGCATGCATGTATATTGAATGAATGGTTGCTATGAGCGACTTGTCTTTATATTCAAATGGTACACATGATTGGTTCTCTACTTATGACTATTGTTTATGATGAGGTCTAAAGGATAAAGTGCATGACTAAGGTAGCCCTATAGGATTGC
>JAJOOH010027185.1:0-18769 GCA_029582605.1 Solanum gracilifrons
CCAAAATGATATATATATATATATATATATATATATATATATAGCCTCTCTTTTTTTCTCTTTCATGAAATAATGCAACTCTTATTGCATCTTCAAGTTTTATACAAAAAAGTTAGAAAGTTTTCCGTTATTCAATGAGAATTTGTTTTTCATCATGTTATTTTATGCTTTTTTAGTGAACTGATTCATTGAAAATGGGATAGAAAAATCATATTTTGTAAAATAGTCATCGATTCACACTTGGGGAAAGCTTATATTTCATAATATAGTCATCGATTCACACTTGGGGAAAGCTTATATTTCTAGTAGTGGCTAATATTGAAGCATACAATAAAAATGTGTACCATACTCACATTTTCCACTCCAATTTCTCATTGAAAAAAGCATGGTATAAAACAAATTTTCATTATAACATACAATAAAAATGTGTACCATACTCACATTTGAGTATCGTCAATATACTTGCTTTATATGAGGGTTGAAATTATAAAATTAATGTAAAAACCTGTAAATTACCTCATGGAGATGCTTGTATTTCTTTTCCTCAAAATTCAGCAAGAGTAATATCCATAATTGCTTTTAAAATGGACTATTTGATTATTGATCAATTTGAAAATCGTTCCGTGTTTGTTGTGCAATCACAAACATACAAATTAAAATATTAGTTGCCCAACAGATTTTTCACACACCATAATATATAGTACAAAAAGATGAAAAGGCAATAGAAATGAAAGGTTTTAGAAACTGAAAATTAAACAATACATAATTGGCATGTTAAATACACTAACATAAATTATTGTATTTACTAAATTTTTGGTTACTTTGGCTAAAGGTAATCACAATTCACACGAGCACTTTGAACTTTTATTATTGCATTTAATAAATTTTCTGTTACTTGGCTAAAGGTAATCAAATGGGCACTTTAAACTTCTGTTTAATAGGGAGTTTTGCTCTTTCTTGAATTTGTGCTTCTTTACCAAAACAATTACTCCATATTTGACAATGAATGTCTTCAAAGGAATGTCTATTCATTTTGTATCGTCATAAATGTAGATAAGTAATAACTGTAGGATTTAAAAAAAAAAATAGTTAAGCAGAAAAATATGAAGAAAAGATCAAAATTATAAGAGAAAAAAATAAGAATGATGGTCATAGAAAAGTGTCACATCACCTTGTCTAACATTTAGCTTTATATTATATATATATTTAGTTTCAATAGATTTTCCCTTTTAATTTTTTTATGAAATTTTTTTATCAAACACCTGCTCCAAATTTAGAGAATACCAGTAGGAGTAAAACTTTATTTCTTAATTGAAACTAAAAGAAATAAGAATGAACATAACTACACATGCAGTACATGAGACATGCTTTCATTTGTAAGAACCATCTATACAATAATATATTTGATTCTCAGAGTGTACAAATACAATAATATATTTGATTCTTAGAGTAACTGAATCAAAAATAGGATAAGGTCATTGTTGTATTGCACGGTTACACCAAGCTGGTTGTCTTTTTTGTACAACTGCATGATTTGAATTTGGCCTTCCATTCAGCAACATCTTAGTTTTTTAGCACAAGTGAATAAGAGCGACTTTATTACCGAATATTTGCTTCAGCAGCAACAAATCTGGCTCTAAGAAAATGGTACTTTCTATACTGTACATACTATGAGACAACAATGAAATCAAAATTGAAGAAGAGTCAATAGCAATATTCTTCAGCACTTAAAAGCGCCTTCAATAACACTTATTAAAATGTCATAGAGAAAGAAAATTTCTAAAATATTAGAGATCTATTTTTACAGAGTTTTACTTCAGGCCATACCAACAATAGTTTTTTTTTGAACTTGGTAACTTGTATTATATCACAAAACAATACATGGGTTGTATTGAAACCTTATATACAAATGTACTCCCAACTTCACTTCTCTACGACTAGATTGAGTCTAGGACATCAATAATAGAGATAGTGTCATTTGAGTATAACTGGTTACACCAAAAAACTAGAAAAAGAATATAGTTAAGTTTAACTTTCTGCACACTGTTCACTAAGCTCTCAAAACCTCTTGAATTCCTCTCTTTCCAAATAGTCCACCATTTAGCACTAGGGATAATTCTCCATCTACTTTTGTCTTTTGCATGGACCCCTTCTCCCTCCCAGCTCATCAAGGCCCCAGTCACTTCCCTAGGCATGGTCCAGGGAATGCCTTTCAGGCTGATAAAAATTCTCCACAATTGTTGGGTGTACTTGCAATGTAAAAATAGGTGGTTGACAGTCTCATTTGTTTCACCACATAGGAAACATCTGGAGCACAAGGTTATCCCCTCTTCATGACATTGTCTTGAGTAAGGACTGCTTTCTTAGCCATTAACCAGACAAAACATGAAACTTTGTAAGGTATCCTACTCTTCCATATTTGTTTCCAAGGACATTTTGTACCCTACTGGTTTGTTTGGTCCATCATCTCGTAGGCTTTGTTGACTTTGAACACTCCCCTGCCATCACCTGTCCACCATAGAACATCATCATATGTCTGCAAACCATTGAAAGTGTCCACTAAGTTGAAAAATTCAACAACTCTCATGATTTCCCAGTCATTCAGATGTCTTCTGAAAATGAAATTCCATCCCTATGGGGACCATAGCTATGCTATGGTACTTTGTTGGAACAAAACTAGGTTGTAAATGTTTGGGAAAAGTATTTCCATGTTACCACTCTCATGCCAGTTATCTTTCCAAAATCTGGTCTTTCTTCTATCCACGACTTTTATCTTTGAGTTATTTTCAACTTCATTCCACAGACTCCTGATGGACCTCCAAAGGCTAACTCCATAAGGAGTGGCCACTTCTCTGGTAATCCAGTTGTCCTCTTTCTCATATTTGGCTCCAATCACCTTCCTCCACAACAACTGGTTATTATTTGAATACTTCCATAACCATTTCATACTTAGGACCTTGCTTTGGATTCGTAAATTCTTTATCCCCATCCCTCCATTCTTTTTTCCAGTCCTCACCTCTTTCATTTTACCAAGTGAAAGCTTTTTTTCTCCTTACCCTGCCACAAGAATTTTCTCCTGATGCTATCCAACCTCTTGATGACCCCTCCTAGAATAGGAAAGAGGGACATCATATAGGTTGGTAAAGCATCAAGTACTGAGTTTATCATGGTCAGTCTACCACCCATGGATAAATAATGCGTCTTCCACTTGGCTAGTTTCTTATCACACTTCTCAATGACACTGTTCCATAATTCTATGGATTTAGAATTGGCTCCTAAAGGCATTCTCAAGTAAGTAATTAGTAGTGCTCTTATTTCACCTCCCAAGATTGAAACTAACCCTCTCATATTGTTCACCTCATTAATAGGGCACATCGTACTCTTTCTCCAGTTAATATGTAGCCCAACTATACCTTCAAACAGGACTAGAATCACATTTAGGTATTTAAGTTGTTCCTCCTCGAATATCAAAGTGTCATCTGCATATTGTAAGTGTGTAACTTCCAAGCTCTTAGTACCTTCTCTAGCCACTTAATGCCCCTTAACCACCCTCTCATGTTTGCTGTCTTTATCATGTTATTTAAGCCTTCCATAGTGATCAGGAACAAAAAAGGGGGACAGGGGATCACCTTGTCTGAGTCCTATTTGTGTTTGGAAGAATCCTGCAGGATTACCATTGATGAGAATTGAGAAGCTAACTGTTGAGATACAATATTTCACCCAATTCAGCCACTTTTGCCCAAAACCCATCATTTCCAGCATCTTCACTAAGGTACTTCCAATTAACATGATCATAAGCTTTTTCTATATTCAGCTTACAGAGTACCCCAAGTTTCTTTTGCTTATTTCTTGAATCTACAACTTCATTTGCAATCAGAACTGCATCAATTATTTGTCTCCCTTTAATAAATGCCATTTGATGTGAGTATATCAACTTGTCTACCACCATTTTCAGTCTCTCAGTCAAGACTTTAGAGATCAGTTTGTATATAGTGCCAAACTGGCTAATTGGCCTAAAATCTCTCAACTCCTTAGCACATTTCTTCTTGGGTATAAGGGCAATGAATGTTCCATTAAAGCTCTTCTCAAATACTTCTTTCTCAAAGAAGTTTTGAAAAGTGTCCATGATGTCTTGCTTTACCACATCCCAACATGTAATGAAGAACCCTATAGTAAAGCCATTTGGACATGCTGCTTTATCAACTACACATAACTTTAAACACCTTAGAACTTCATTTTCCTCAAAATTACTTTGAAGCATATGTCTTTCTTCTTCTTCTATTATAACTGGGCATTATACATTTTGATACCTGGGTCTCCACTGAGTAGTTTCCTTGTATAGCCTAGTTTAGTAATCAACAATCTCCTCACTAATTATGTTTGGCTCTTGAGTCACTTCTCCCTGGTCAATGTTGTTATATCTTCTGTGTGCATTTGCAGTCTTGTGAAAGAATTTAGTATTCTTATCACCTCCTTTCAGCTACAGAGCCTTTGATTTTTACCTTTAGGAGATTTCCTCCTTCTTAATCAACTCTTCATACTTCAGCAGTAACTCATTTTTTAACGCAGATTCTTCAATAGTGAGAGTTATGTCCTCCATGTCAGCATCTAAGTCAGCCATATGTTCCAACAGTTTCTTTCTCTGAATGGTCAAGTTTCCCTCTTACCCATTCCCCCTTCCTACATTCTTTGAGTTTGATCTTCAAAGCTCTTAGTTTGCATGCCAATATAAAGTCAGGTTTTCCAGTGAAGTTGAAAGATGACCACCAGTCCCTAACTGTATCAATGAAACCTCAGCTTTGAACCATCAATTTTCAAATTTGAAATAGCCTTTGTTCCTTTCCCAAGAACCCCCAAGTAAAGCTATTGGTATATGATCAGAGCTCAGCCTTTGAAGAGGAATCTATTTTAGATTTTGAAACTTGTCATCCAGTCCTTGGAAATTAGTATTCTATAAATCCTGGAGGCTGTTTCATGTTGATCCCCTTTGAACTGGGTGTATGTACCATCCTCTAATTGTAGATCAACTAGTTTCATGTCTTCAATAAAGTTTGAGAATTCCTTCATCCCCTTTGTTCTGCTCGTACTATTTTTCTTCTCATATATGTATTTAACTGCATTGAAATCCCCATAAACTGCCCACGACCCTTCCACCAAACCTCTTACAACATCCACTTCTTCCCATAATAATCTTCTTTCCTTGTAACTGTTGGGAGCATACACTCCTGTAATGTGACATTTGAAGTCTTGTGTTTGAGACTCAAATTTACAAGTGATAGAGTATGCCCCTATTTACAGAATTTCTCCCTTCCAAGCACTCTCATCCCACATCAGTAAAATCCCCCCTTTTGTTCTGCTGGACTCTAGGTATGCTTGTCTGATCCATCTGCTTCCCTAGAACTGTTTGGCTACCTCTATAACATTGCTTTCTAGTTTTGTTTCTGGAAGACATATCATGTCTGCCTTCCACCCCCATATCATACTATTCACCAATCTCCTCTTGTCTCTATCATTTAGTCCCCTAACATTCCAAGAGACTAGTTTTATCTTTATCCGCAACTAGTATTTGCATTCCTCCCTTTTCCTCTGTTCCCTGAGCTTTTGAACTTGACATCAAAGCATATCAAATTCTTTAATTCTTGCACTCCTTTAGTCTTTGACTTCTTGATTCCACTTCATTGTTCTTGTCTTCTTGCCAGCCTACAACTATCTATTTGTAGCAATAATTCTATAGCCTCTTCCCCGTGGCCTTGAAAATCAACCCCAAAGATTTTCCCTAATTTAATTAGGTTTTGTTGTACCCAATTCGAAGTTTCTTTTTCCTTTCCCTGCATTATGAACGATTGTTGTGACATAATAGGCTCTGCTTCATTAATTTCCCAGTTGACTATCTCTGTAACAACATTTTGTAATATTACCTTAGTGTTATCATGATCGATCTCAGCCGTTGCTTGATTGCTTTCTACCTATTTATCAGTGTCTTCAATCTCCATCGAAGTCTCTCTATCAACCAATATCTCTGTGGATTTTCCCACTATCCTTGAGAATGTTGGACTGTTCTTAGTGACTTGAGAATCGCCATGTACGACTCTTTGTGCTCTTATTTTCTCAACGTAATCGAAAGATCTCTGGGCTGTCAACAAACCTTTTATTTCCCCTTGAAAATTGTTAACAATAACTTGGGCCGCTACATCTGGGTCTATGCACCAAGCCTGTGAATTATTTGGCCCAGACTTATAACATTCCTTTGAGATTTCCTTTAAATGACTCGCGTGCCCCTCATGAGCTGACATCGTGACTTTATTTGCAGGGGCCACGTGCTGCAGTGTTGGAAAATCCCTAAGTTGACGGGATTCACTATCAACATCACAGATCCTCTTCCCTAAAACTCTTTGGTTAAATTGCTGGACTGGGTAAAAGGTGTCTTCTTTCCCCCTTATTATTTTTCGGAATAATTTCAAATCTTGGCGAACAATCTGGCCAGATTTGAAAGTAGAATTTTATGTCGTTCCGCGACACAACCACCTCTTTCGGGATTTTGCTACCATCGCTTGCAACTAGGATCCTCGTTCACTTCATATGATTTTTCAGTTCTGCTTCCTCCTCCGTAGCCACCCAACCTCTACAGATCTTGCCTATCTCTTGGAAGACCTTCTTTGACCATAGGTGCAGGGGGATCCCCACTGCTCTGATCCATGTTTCTTTAACATAAGCACTTAGAAATACAGTCGGTTGTTGGTGTCCACCATTCGAGATGAAGGCTACACATCTTCCATCTCCACTGGCCTACTATAATCTGCTTTGCCATGTTTTTGTTTGGAAACTCAAACAAAAATCTCTCATCATTCAACTCGTATGTGTCCATTCCGAAGACGTTCTTTTGGTTAGAAGACAATCATTTTCTTAAATCTGCTAGAGTTTGCCTCTTTGCAGGCTTCTCACTACAAAACCCTACTAGACATCTAGATAAAAGGTCGCCTTCCTGCGCTCCTATTTTATCTAGGATTTCTACGGTACCCCTCATATTTTTTACCTCTGCATTACGTAAATTCTTGGATTGCCATTTACTATCTTGAATAGCAGTAGCGTAGGGGTAATCCAAGACCACCCTAGTGCTGGGTATTTTCACCTTTACCTGCTGACATTTAATGAATATGTCAATCTTCAAAGCAATGTCCAACCACCCAACATTTACTGCCAACTCTGGTGTTATAATTCTAGACCTTCCCCCTCTATATAATGTTATGATGTTTATGAGCCTCTAATGTATATTATGATTTCTTGTGCAGTAGTGCTCTTATTCATGCTCAGCCATTCTCCATCTTCTTGTCTCCTTCTTTTTCTCCTTGGATGCTTCTCTTAAGCATTGGCAAATCCATTCCATCACCTTCCTACTCATAGAAGATCTGTGCATCATCTTTTTGCTTCTCTCTACCCATTCGTACCATTCACCTTTGTCATTATCCCATCTGGTGATATTGAAAGACTTAAATTATGCGTTGAAATAGATTCGATTTTCCTCAATTCTATCGGGAAGTGGTTTATCAATAATCACAGTGGATGCTTATTGTTGGCTTGAAAGAAAAGGGTTGATTCCGGTGGGAGTAACCGAAAAAGATGGGCTTCTCTCTCCTATGAGAGTTTTTTTCCTATTCTTAGATGCCATACCAACAATAGTTATATCAATGGAAATTTCTAAAGTGAGGATACATGTCATTCTTGTAATGTGCTTCAGTAATCACTATAATTACTTTATCAGTTGATAATCATACAACTGAATATTTGTAACACCCCAGAAAATTTTTGAGCTAAGACTCGAACCGTTCTTCGTAGTGAGTGAGATTTTTGCAAGGAATTTAAAATTTGTTGAGTTTTAAGGTCACTAGAGGTAGCACCTTAAGTTTCAAGAAGAACTTAAGAGAGTTCATTCAAGTCATTCCTCAGTTTTTCTTAAGTTTTGGGTCACCTTCAAACGACCATAACTCCTAGTACAAGATGAGTTAGGTGAGCTACCAGATATTAAATTAAAGCCTTTCGAATCCTCTTTCTAACTCCACTGAGTTTGCTCAATTCCGAGTTCTGAGTAAGAAGTTATGAAGGATTTACTAACGTCGCGCAAACCTGGCAGCAGCTCCGCGACGCGGAGCCAACATGGACCTCACTCCCTGGTGGAAAATAATTTCGACTCCCAGCTCGTTTTAATTATTTATTTAGGGGTATTTTAGTCCTAAAAACCCTTAGGAGGTCATCTAAATTGCCCTAAACGTGTAGAAATTTTTTCTTAAATCACAACCCTCTCATCTACTCCAAAGATTCTACGCTCAAGAAATTCAAGAAACGTTAAGGCTAGGGTTTATCTTTCAAGACCTTCCCTCAAGTATGATTCTTTCAGGTATGTAAGCTTCCATAGTGTTGGGTTTGTTCACCCACATGCCAATCATGTTAATTTCATAGTTAAATTCAGTCTAGAAAGTTGAAGCTTTGATGTTCTTGTTATGTATTCATGAAATTGCTTTCGTTCTTGAATTGGGCTGAGATTGAGGAGTTCTTGAGGTTATTGTATCGATTTAAAGAGTTGTTAGAGTTAGATTCTTATGTTCTTGTGCTGGGTATCTAAATCTAAAGAGAGATTGAGAAAGAGAATCGAAGTTAGGCAAATTGGGGTTAGAAAACGAAGAAGAAAATTTCGTCGGTTGAGATTTTAACCTTCCCTCGCGTCGCACCCCCACTCCCCAGTTTTGAAAATTTCTGCTTCACATCGCGGAGCTGACACGAGGTGTTCTGCCTCAAAAGATGTTTTCGAAACCAAATTTCAAAAGCCTCTCCGCATCGCGGACCCACCCTCAACTATTGGTTTTTCAGTCTTTTCTCATGTTTAGCTATCTAAAATCAATCCTAAACATCATGAGACCTTTCCTATCACAAATCACAACCTTGAATTCAAATCAGATTCAAGGTAGAGTTGAGAGTCAAGTCTTGAGAGTTCTTTTGAACATTTTTCAGAAAATCCCTTTAAGTCCTTTTGAGGAGTCTTCTACAATTTCTAATAACTTGTTTCAAAACTCGAGCAAGTGAGCACGAGTAAGGAGAATGTATTCATGAGTCTGATTTATCATTACAAGATCCTTCATACCATGAAGCATAACTCTTGAATTCATAATTCACATTCACGAGAGAGTTAAGAGTAGAGTTCAAGAAAGCCGTTGAGTTCAATTGTGAATCCTTTGAGATCAACTATCGATTTGAACTAAGTTTTGAGGAAGTAATTCAGAGAATTAGAACAGTCGTATACATGAGTTCCATACAGTTATGTAGACCATCGAGTCGAGTTGTTTCATGCCCATAATTTCGCATGAACTTCGTAAGTTGTGTATCCTTTAGAGAAGTGGTATCTTTAAGTTCTAAGCCTTTAAGTGTTGAGTTCCTAAATCCCTTTTGAGAAGTATCTTTGAGTCCTTGAGTTGAATATTTCATGCTCATAATTCCTCATGAATATTATAAGTCGAACAGTCTTGAGATGAGAAGTATATTTGAGTCATTGAGTTGAATAGTTCATGCTCATAATTCTGCATAAACTCTGAGTTGAGCATTCTTGAAATGAGTAGTATCATTGAAGTTCTTGAGTTCCAAGTATTTGAGTTATATCTATGGTTATTGAAAACCTTGCATTGAGTCGTTCATGCCCATCATTCGGCATGAACCATATTTTAAGAAGTCTTTTACAAACATTTTAACTTTGTTTTAAGACTTAAGCTTTGAGTTCAGTAAAGAGTAAAGTTGAAGTTCTTTTCTTCAAAAATTATATGGGGACTAAGTATTCCTAAAGAGATTTAAAATGTTTTCACATTTAAATAAGAGCGGAAATTGAGATTTCCAAAAAGCCTTCGGGCAAGTTTTCAGAAAAGAGTAATCGCTTTCTAAATTAAACAAGAAAGGGAAACTGAGATTTCCAAGATAGCCTTTGAGCTAAGTTTTTGAGCACTAATCTCAAATCACAAAAAGAAGTATGTTTTTAAAACATAAAGAGCTAGTATATTTTGGGAGTAGTATTGAGCACCGATATGGGGAAGGGTTCAGAAAAACCCGAGCCACCATAAAACATGTAGCCATCATGGGTAGAAAATGGTCATACTTTTTAGATGAATCATTTCAGCATAGACTAGTAGATCCACTTAGTAGTTCAGGTCCTATGCCCTTAGCAAGGTATAGGATGCTCTGGCAGCGTGAGGGAAATCGTTGTATCATCACAATAGCTCTTACGTGATGGTTGTCGGTTAGAGAAACTCCCACAGAAGTTATTGTATTCTTATATACATAGTTATTTGTATTTTTACATACATTTCAGAGTTATGTTGTATCCTTGCATACACACAGAGTTGACAGCATGTTTTTAAACAATTTGTTTCTTTATATTGCACTTGTTTTAAATTGTTTTATATTGAAATGAGTTCAGTCATATTGAGTTGTGTACCCAGAGTTGAGTACCCAAAGTCGAATATCATATCTTTGAGTTAAGTATCTTATCTCTGAGTTGAGTATCTTATCCTTGAGTACTTCTGAGTTGAGTAAGTTTGAGTATTTTTGAGTATCCTTGAGTATTCCTTGAGTTGAGTAAGTTTGAGAAGAGGTAAGTATGTTTCCTTTTTATCAAGTTTCAAGATTATGTTTATGCTTTAGAATTCCCCTTATATGCTCGTACATTCCACGTACTGAGCCATTTGGCCTGCATCTTCTCATGATGTAGACACAGGTATTCAGGATCATCAACAGGAGCTTCATTGATATATTCGGGAGTTCGAGTTAGCTATGGTGAGCCTCCTTGTTTTCGGAGGATTTCATTTACTTTTCAGTTTAGTCAGGATGTCGTGGGTCTTGTCCTGACTTCCATCTTTATCAGTTAGAGGCTTCATAGATAGTCAGGACAGTTGAGAAGTCTGTATTATTTATTTATTTTATTAAATATTTCAAAGACTTAAGTTGCCAATTTTGGGGTGAGTTGAATATATTTTATTATTTAGAGTTTTCATTTGAGTTAAAGTTTGAATTTAAGTTTTATGAACTTTCATTTCGGTTTTTAAGCTTTGTATGCTTGAATCAGTTTTTCGCTTGTAGTCAGCCAGGATGAGGGTTCGCTTGGGGACCAGCAATGGTCTTCAAGTGCCGGCCACGTCCAGGGTGTAGGCTCGGGTCGTGACAATATCTTCCAGATGTAACTTTCTCAAAGCCAGCCTCATCATGTGTAAATGAACTCTCCTAATATATATTTTTTTGGAAGGGGGTTCTCATAAAGAAATATTATCTACTTCAACATTAAGATGGATATGACTTATTGTGTTTAATATTCTACTCTAATGAAACATGGTGAAGAACATGCTAACATTTTGTAACATTCATATTTGCGCAAAATATATGTAGCTCATAAACCACTAATTGTGCTGGAATAGAAACACCAGTAGTTATTGTAGTCTAAGGTTGTATATTTTTAATGCTGAAAAATCATTATTCATTTGGAAGTTAGAGCCCAACTTTTCTAATTCTCATTAAAATGAATGAAGGACCTACTAAGTCGAGAGAATAAAAAAAAAAAACATCTTTAGTATCGTGAATTGAAGTGTGAATAAAAGCTCGTTGTTTTCATGAAATTTTTTATACATTTCACCTAATAAAGCTATTATGTAGTCATGTAAATTCAGATGTGATAAAGTAGTTGTACAAGAACACAAAAGTAACATTGGAATGTTGGAATAATTTTCTATCAAGTAAAAGTTCAAGGTGAACAAAACTAAGTCACAAAATTATTGAAACAATTGATCACCAAATGCAAACAAGCAAATAGTAATACATGTATTTACATCTGGGAGATTGACAAGACATACAATATTTATTTTTCAGAGCCCAGCTTTAACAATAAGCTTGAGGAAATGTACGTTGATGTACAGACGACACTACAAAATTGACGAGAGACAAAGCTCACGTCCTGTTCCATCCCATTTAACCTGCACAACCCGAAAACTAAATGCATCAATGACCAACTATTAATTAATCTACTACAATGTTAATGATGAAAAACCAACCAAAACACAATCGCATGAAGCACATCTAGGCCTATCAGCCACTCATACCTCTATGAAAATAATAACAAGCTAAAAATATATTTTGGATTAAATTGATCACATGTGTCAAGTGAACAATAACAAAAAGTAGAAACATTTTTCCTATATATTGTTAAACCAAAAAGTTCCCTATGTTTTGCTCTTTCATGAACATGCTTGGACATAAACTCAGTATAAATTACTGGGAGAACTTTCAAAAGGAACTACAGATGAGAGAATTTTTATTGGATCACTCTTAACCACTCGAGATGGAGGGACCATAAGTCGAGAGAATAAAAAAAAAGACACATCTTTAAAAGGAGAACTCTAGTAGTTTAATCAATTTGCCGGAAGATACTGAATTTTTTATTCAAAAAAGATTTCCGTAGGGAAAATATAATTTCTTCACAAACACTTGCGGCAGAAATAGTTTTACCTAAAAATCTAACAAAACTCAATTTTTATCTAAAGAGATCTTTTGTCACATACAAAAGTGGGGCAAAACAAATCCAAGCTTCAAGTAGTATCACCCATATGCCATATTAAACACAGTTTCATTGGTAGTGATTTACTGATAAGAAGATTCACATAAAAAAGGGTAAGAAGACCAAATGAAAAGGAAATAAAACAAAAATTTAAATGAAAGTTTAAACTAATATCTTAGACCACAAGTGCAGCAGAAAGTATATTTATATGTCCTGCTTATGATAACAATGTTTATAGATTGTGAGACGGGGATACTGGGAAGATTGTGGCCTTAAAAGAAAGTTCGCTTTGATACCTCAGAACAAAAGAAAGTCCAAAATAATTAAACAACAATAGCAAAGTAGAATAGCAGAAAAAATAAATTAAACCAAAAGTAGCAGGGAAACTTACCCGAACTTTGAAATATCAGAAGTAGAAGTCCGATGGGCATAATAGTTCACGCCAAAAACGATGACATTGAAAAAAAGGCATTAAAAAAAAGAAATGAGAAGAAGATTGAAAGAGAATCGAGTATACTATAGAGAAATCTAGAGGTAGGCAATTTCCAAAGGAGTAAGCGGAACACTTGTATAGAATGGAGATTAAAGAGAACAATAAAAATTGTGCGGGGAGAAAAGCAGAAGAAAGAAAGAAAGAATAATTGAGAAGCTTATGAGTCAACAACATATAGAAAATAGATTAAGTGAAGAATAGCAATGAAAATTACTTTTTTCCCTTAGTCGTTCTTACTAACCACAACGGTCAGATATCGAATGACTATTACTCGAGAAGTCTCTATAGTTCTACAAGTAACGTCATTGACAATAGTGGTTATCTAATTGATCCAAGGTTGGTTAGCATTTCCAAAGATCATAATTCATCTTATGAACAAGGCCTCTCCGTTTGTAATGGTACACTCTTCAATTAGCTCATCAAAAGCAAAACGAATCTTGTAGATGGGTTCTTGGACTCTCTTATTAGCCCTCTTCATATCTCTGATATATATAATGATAGCCACCCGATTCGGAATTTTAGTAAAGGAGTGGAAGAAGTAAGAAAATTCCTCCTTACTAATAATAAGTTGTCGGACAATGTGGTTACTAATGAATTGCTACCTCGGGAGAAAAGAGGAGAAAGTAGTTGTGCGGTAGCTTAAGTGGAGAAAAGGGATGAGGGAGAGACTTCACCTATAGGGTCGAGAGGTAGGAAAATCCTCATAGAGATGATAATGATTTAGAAGAAGAAAGTAGTAAGCAAGCAAGCCGCAGTTTATATAGAATCAACAGTTCGGAGGGGTAGTTTGATGTAATTTTGCTGCATAGCATAGGCAATGGAAGGGAAGCATTGACAACTTATCATATATCTTGAAGAATGCTAGAACGAAAACCACGGCGCAGAAAGAGGAAATCAAAAGGATTTACAGAAGGGAAGGGCGGTCGTGGGAAGAAACACTGTGGTAAAACGGAAGTTGTAGATTTAAGGTCTCTTTTAATAAATTGTGCACATGTTGTTGTTGCTGATGATTGCTGGAGCACGACTGAACTGCTGAAACAGATTAGACTCTATTCATCTCCTTTTGGGAGATGGCAACCAGATATTAGTTCATTGCTTTGCAGATGGTTTGTAAGCACGTTTGGTAGGCACTGGTAGCCAGATTTATATGGCCCTTGTCAATAAAAGAACAACATCAACTGGTTTTTTAAAGGCCTATCATTTGAATCTTGCATCATGCCCGTTCAGAAAGATTCCATTTTTCCCACATTCGACAAAGTACTAAATACTAATTACTATTAAACAAGATATGCCTTGTACTCATTCCAAATATCGTCAACCAAATTTGCATCGCAATTCGCAACTATCATTATTTGATGCTAGAGTTGTCAAAAGTAAATTTTATTTTCTAAGTAAATACGATCCTATATTTATGACATAAAACTAGTGTAGAGTATAGACTTAACGTCCTATCAGAAAAACTGAACAGATACCTACAAACGTGCATTAGTATATTTCTAAGGAAGGAGGAGAAAGATAAGTTTCACTTGCACAACTCTGGAACACAGGAAAGAAATAAGTACTATGATCCACAAATAACCCAAAAAAAAGGGGGGAAAGTTGAAGACATTACAAATACAAGATGTCGGTAATAGCAAAATCTGTCTAGAGGATTTCAATTTACAACTTGAAAAGGTTTCAGAAGAATGATAGTTTCAATAATTGAGAGGAGAACTATCAACAGACAGAAATAGTGCATATAAGATATGCTTTAGAAACTTTTTCCTCAAGGAGGAGATTCCTTATATGAAATATAGCAGTACACATGCTACCTATGCACCCATTTCTCTAGAATAATAGCTATTAGTTAAAGGACTGCTACCTGTATCTACTTTCAATGAGTTCATATGGAGGAAAAAGAAGTATACTGGACAATGTTCTAAGCTCCATCATTATAAATAGAAAACAAATATCTTTAGCCACAAACAAGGAGACATATGAGTGAGTTGGCTCTAAGCCATATGTACCTTGTTTTTGTCAATATATTACTATTTTTTCTATAATAACTTGACACTTTTAACCTCATTGTATTCTTATCCACCATATGTGATTCATGTGATAGAGAGTAGCTAATCATTAGACATATAATTACAACTCAACATCAATAAAAGAAGGGAAAAAGCGGAAAGATTTAATTCAATATAAATCGAAGCGCTAATGTAATCATTCCTCACATTATTTCTTCTTAGATTTTTCACTGCACTAAAGGAACAACAGTCTTAACTCTTAAATTAATATTTTGTGTTTTTTTGCAAGTCGTGAACTTTAAATGCAGCTATCGCAATTGTCATTGACAAATATCAATAGGTTAACCATGATTTTCAAAACAGAAAAGAGACATCACACAACTATGTGTTCTATTTTCTTACATCTTATTTGAGCATTGATTATGTCCTCTGATAAGCTTAAATTGAATTAACCGAAATATGTCATGCACCACACTGCAAATTCAATAGGAAGACACCATTGAATTCATATTTTATTCAGTGTTATCAAAGGTGAAAGTGCAAAAAAGCTCTAAGATCCGTAGGGGCTTTAAGCGCAAATAAAGTGTGGGTTTTAATGAAAAAAGGCGCAAAGTGAGAAAAAAATTCAAATATATATGTTGAGTCCAAGACTAATAATTATAAACATGAATGACAAATATATGACCAATGAAGTTGAATTTTTTTTATTATAAAGGAAAATATCAATTGTTTAGTGTCAACTCTTCATAAGAAGCTCATTGGCAAGGAAAAGTTTGTCTTAGAACCTTAATGACGACACTGAAGCGCACATAAAGCGAGGCGAAGCGCTCAACATGTTTTGAGCCTCGCTTCAGAGCTTAAGCGCGCCTTTGATAACACTGATTTATTTGGTAACAATGAATATTCTCAGTTTTGAATTGAAAAAAATTCTCATATTGATATGTAGTATGAAGTTCTCTAAGCAATAATTAAGAAAGTTAAATAGTTCTAGCTTCTACTATTAACACTGAGATTTCCAGAATCAAGCTTCCAATGTTCAATCAGCAAACAACAACTTAAAATAAATCTCCTTTAAGAAATCTTACTCTACCCCACGAAATAAGCAAAACAAACATTTGCTTCCTTGAGAATTCCATGGATCCTTCTACCCTGAAGTCCCCTGAATTGCAGTAATTTTTCAGTCGTGAAGGAAAGGGCCAGGGACA
Organism: Solanum gracilifrons; assembly: GCA_029582605.1. Lineage (NCBI taxonomy): Eukaryota > Viridiplantae > Streptophyta > Magnoliopsida > Solanales > Solanaceae > Solanum > Solanum gracilifrons. The sequence goes on from JAJOOH010027185.1 coordinate 16,282, forward strand.
GTGAAATAATTGCAAAGCTTACAAATGCTTGTTGGGGCAAATGCATCACTGATATTCCTAGAAGCAAGTTCAGCTTCATTTGATCTAATTATTTAACCATCTGTCCACAATGTGATATGAAAATGAACATGATCAATGTCAAAACGCAAGAGAGCACAGTGAACACATTTTTACCCGAAACTCAAGTGTCACGGTGTACAGTAAAATTATGCTATGACCGTCCTGGCTCTTCATGCTTCTATATAGTAGAAATAAGTAGTTATAGTAATTCAAAATTTCTTTTTATTTAAAATTTCTGCTAAAGTAAACAAACAGAACAACCGAGTTATTTTTATAAAAATTTCAATAAAATCTGTAGATGAAGGAATTAGATCCTAAAGCACTAAAAAAATTGTATTTTCGCTCACCTCTCTTTTTAAATCTTTGAAGGAAATTACTTAAAATAACTACTGTAATAAGTTGCATGTTACATGACTTAATTCAGTCTTTATTGTCCTCGATTCATTTACTTAAGTTTGATGTGAATCTATGATTACATGCTAGTCTGGGAACTAAATTAAGCTTAAAAATGATGTGTTTGATATGATGAAATTCATTTTGTGTCCATTTCCTATGGACACACTAAAGATCATAACTGTCTAAATATTTTCAATACAAGAATTGTTGTAGATGTTGTTTCACATTCATTTCATGCAAGCAATTAAGATCAAGATTTGCCTCAATGGTAGAAACAACACCAAATACCACTACAGATTAATAAAATCCGAAAGACAATGACCTCACCTGTGCTTTTTCATAATGAATTGATCAACTTCACCATAGTAATTCTTAGGACATATTAATTAGACACCAAAAACAATTAATATGCCTGAAATGAAAACCCACAAATTTCAAGTTTTCATATCACAATTCAATCTTTAACTCAACTGTACTTCATACATAATGATCCCCATAAGAAGATTGTTATAAGATAAATCGATAGATTGGGGATTCGATTCATACCTCATACCGACAACCTCATATTCTTCCATCTTCTGTGGCGCAACCAGAGTTTCAAAATATGACAAACCAAATTAGTGCAAGGTTCAACACCTTTTCTATATATATAGCAAAAAAAATTATATGTAAAGTCTTTTTTTTTTAGTTGTATGCGAAACCATTTGATTTGTAAGTTTGCCAATCTAGGTAGTTCCAAGTAAACAAAAATTGCAAAAATCCAAGCACATATGCAATGTCTAGAGTGCAATTAAGGCTTCCAAGGAACCAAGCATCCATCATAACGTTTGGAATACAACAAGTTCAGATTACCACCGAGTAAATCAAAGATAAAATATAAGGTGTTTCTAGCATGGTCATGCCACTACAACAAAAATAGCTTTTAGCGGCTAGAAACATCTTGTATTTTGTCGATAAATGTATATTTATTGTGCGGCTAGAAATACTACAACAAATTTTGTGATTATTTATCATGGTTGATTAAACAATCTCTTGATAAATAATCATGAAATTTGTTGATGATTTTGGGATGTCTAACAATTTCTTAGTCAACTGTGATAAATGTCGGGACACAAGTCTTTGAACAAGTGCAACGTTTTCTTCTCTTTGTTACAATAACAAACCTCTGAAAGCCATTGCATTTTCTTTAGTAGAAACATCAAGGTTCAAAAAGCTTACAAAACCCCACTTCAGACCACACCTTCAAAAGTGTCATTAGGCCGCCGACAATACTAACATTCTTGAGATCTGGAAAACATGATGTTTGGAATCCAACTCGGCAAATTGATGTTATGTACTTCGGAGAAATAGCTTAGCTCAAGCCTGGCAGGGGCTCGTAAAACTCAGATTTGATGTTGTTTTTTTTTTATGAAGTAAGTAGATTCATTTCAAGGCATCAAGAAGATGCAAGCTTTACAAGGATAGATCAGTTAAGCTCACAAAAACAAAGATTTGTAGCCCCTTTCTAAGCTATAGAGCTAACAAAATCCAAGAAGAGTTCTAAATTATTTACAGGGGTCAGTTTGGACCAACTAAAAAGGCTAACTAGACATCTGCCTCGCAAAAAAAACTCAGATTTGATGTTTATGTTGGGTGACTCTAAAAGAGGCGAGGTTTGCAAAGGCTGGCTATTCCATACAGATTATACTATGTTACATGCATTTATAGAGTTAGACATTTGCATCTCAATTGTGGAAGCATCACTTTGTCAAGTCTCGTCATGAACAAACTAATTAGCCTCGTGTTAGTACACTTATACTATTATTAGGTTTTTAAAAGAACACTAAGTGCATCTAATATAAACACTAAGGGTGTGTTTGGTATGAAGGAAAATGTTTTCCATGGAAAATGTTTTCCTAGAAAATGTTTTCTTGGAAAACAAGTTGATTTTTGACTTATTTTCTCATGTTTGGTTGGTGATTAGAAAATATTTTTCGGAAAAGATTTTTAGTGTTTGATTTATGAATGAAAAATATTTTTGAGAAATATCTTT
>JAJOOH010027186.1:0-13458 GCA_029582605.1 Solanum gracilifrons
GCATGAGAAAATCGCTGCCTTAGCAGCGATTTTTATTTTTTTTAACGTATGACAACTTTTGTCAGAAAAAAATCGCTCCTGACGGAGCGATTTTGCCCTTTTGGTTAAATTTTTTTTTGATGTGCCGTTTATATATAATATGGAGTTTAGGGGGTTCACCAACCTGAATCAAAAAATTATATTGTGTATATAGAATTAAATTTGTATTTTATGTCTATATATTTACCCCTAAACACAAGTATGTAGCTTGGTTTAGCGGCTATGGGTGTTTAAAAACTAGTAGTTGTGCATGTTCAAATCTGGCTAGCGACATTTTTTAATGTTTTAGCTTGAAATCTAGTATAATTTATTTGTCAGCATTATTTAGCATGTTTTTTTTTTAATATTCTCAATAAAAATTCAGACTCCGTCGCGGTATATATTTGTTGAATTACTAACAAAGATGAGAGAACATTGGACTAGCTAGGAGGGAGGTGGAGATTGGTATTCATTTGGTGCTCACACGCATGACTACCTGTCCTCATTGTTTTAACCTTTTTAGGCTCCTTTTATGAACTTTTTATGTGTTTTAAGTAACCTTTAACTTTAAACTTCTAGAATTCAAAAACACAATGATAGCTATAGCAACATTTATAACCCACTAACATAAATCCAATATGAAGATCCCTCTATTTGGTGGGGTTTATAATGACATCAATCTCATGTTGTCATGACGTTTAATTAATTTGTTTCCCCTAAGGCCCTAACCAAGTGATTATGGTGCTATTAGCATGATAAAGCCAACTAAATTCTCACTCATTGGCTAATTATAATTATAATTAGGGACTCAATTCTTTAGTTGTTTTTAAACTGATTTCCTACCTATTTTATAATGTGACTTGGCTTTAGAAACAGTGTTTTGAATTAAGACTTGGGTTGGTAGTTTGTTCCCCCATCGAAGAATTAGTGTGGGTATCACTTTCTCACCCCCTATGTAATTTTTTTTATACTTTATCCATATTTTTTTACTTTTTCTGAAGTGTGAGGCAAACGGCGCCCTTTACTTCTACTTCTAACTAAAGGCGAAAAGCCGGCATTGCAAGCAAATAGAAAGCCCCCACCCGTTTGAGCTGAAAAGCATACCGGCTGTTTGAGTCACGAAAGGGCCGCTTGCTTAGTATTATTTATATAATAATAATAAGAATTGATCGTAACACTATCATAATCAAATGCTAGTAATAAAGTAAGTTAATGCATAATCTCATTATTAATTTTGATTAAAGTTAGAGCCAATTCAACTTATCTTCTTAGTCAAACTTTATGATAGTTATAACTTATAAGGGAAAGTGGTTTTTTGTCAATAATGTCTAAGCACCATCTCATGTGTTTTAGGGTGTTATGATATTAGTTGAATTAAAAATAAAAATAGGGTATAATAAATCGCCTAATTTGTTTGGAGTGTGAATTCGATTTATTCGAACAACTTCAAGATTTTTTTGATTTTTCTTTACCTATAAACAAATTCCATAAAAATTGGGGGCTTGACATTTTCCCCTATCGAGGATATAGAGTTCGTCTATTTTTTATTTTGCTTAGAGGACTATTTTATTTATTTAGCACAATAAAAAATTATGAGAGAAAGTTATGGATATATACAGTTCGGCTAATTGATTTATCAATATAGCTTAAAATATACCAAACATATATATTAAATAGGCATAATGTATATCTATTATATGTATATAATATATGTATATTTAGTATTAAGTATATATTATTATACACTTTCGAGAAAATGATCAAAATGGTCCTTGATGTATTGGTGTTGCTTTATTTTGGTCCTCAATATATTCTAGGTAATTGAAATAGTCCTTCATGTATGACAAAATGTGTTCAATTTAGTCTTTTACCCTAAACTTAACATTTTCCCCCAAAACTGTTAAATATAACGGTGGGGCCCACCATTATATTTAACAGTTTTTGGGGGTAAAATGTTAAGTTTAGGGTAAAAGACTAAATTGAACACATTTTGTCATACATGACCACCGTTATATTTAACAGTTTTTGGGGGTAAAATGTTAAGTTTAGGGTAAAAGACTAAATTGAACACATTTTGTCATACATGAAGGACTATTTCAATCACCTAGAATATATTGATGACCAAAATAAAGCAACCCCAATACATCAAGGACCATTTTGATCATTTTCTCATACACTTTCTATCAATTTGGAAAATTAATTGGTCAAAGTGTTTAATTTTAGGGTCAATAGTTATTACATAACTTTTATTCGTCGCACATTTCAATTAATTTATTTAGTATTAAGTAAATATTAGTATACACTTTCTATCTATTTATTCAATAATTAAATAAGAAAAAGAGGAAAATTAATCTGTGTGAAAGAACTTCAGTGGTCCATGGGCTTTTAGAGTCGTAATAGAAAGTTGGGCCCAATAGAGAATCTAACATAACTGGGCCCTCAGATTTATCTCTTTCAATGGGCTTTGTCAAATTTTGCAGAATTTTCTGTGTAAGAATTGCATTCAATAATCAATTTTCGCCCGACTAAATCTAGATTCACGTCGGAAAGTCCCATATTGAGGTAAAGTGCACCTTAACAAAGATAGCTCCATACCCAAGGGGACTCAAACCCGAGACCTTTGGTTAAGAATGGAAGATTACTTACCACTCCACCACAACTCTTGATGGTCAATAATCAATTGTCACTATGCTATTTAAGTTATATTCAAAAATAAAATAAAATCAAATGACTTAATTTAGGGAACATTGTGTGATTTAATGATTTATATTCGTTTGATTGAGAATAAGTTATCTTGGGATTAACTATAGTTATCCCGAGATAAGTTATCACACCATGTATATGTGATAACTTATCTCATTACTAAGGTATAAATGGTACGATAAATAAATCTTATGACTACCTAATACCTCCAACTAAACGCAGGATAAAATAATCTTACACTTTTGATTCAATTTTTGAAGAAAAAGAATATGTGTATTCTCATTCGTGTATTTAGAATGATTAGATTTAAAGAGTTGATTATGCATAAAGACACATATGTATATATTGTATGTTTGCTAGTGTATCTGATACGTATGATATTTTAAAAAAAAAAAAAAACATTATTGCTATAATTTGAAAACACAGTAATATCGTCATAATTTATTATTAAGGGCATAAAATATAGTATTATTTGTGAAATTCCCCACTTAATTTATAGGCATAAACATTTTTCATTATTTTTTTCTTTCATATACTATTTCTTCTCAAGTTGCCTTTGTTTACATTTATTAGGCATATGTTTAAGAGTGTTTTAGACTTTTTAAGAGTTTTAACATGTAATTTTATATATAACATTTTAAAACGCGAGTGTGTTCTAACTTTTAAAAGATTTAAGATTTCAGTTAACATAGTAATGAATAAGAGAATTCAACTAACAAACGTGAAACCAAGTACAAAAATCTCCCCAATCCATTTGAAAAACGCTTCATATAAAAAAAAAGTTCTATATTCAAAACTCGAATTTGAGACCTCTAATCAAAAAAGAATAACTCCATCCCATCACATTGTTTGGTTGCAATTTTTTGGTGGTAGGACAGTGTTACTAAGTGCCAAAAAACTCAAACCAAAATGTACACTTTCAATTTCATGGAAATTCTCAGCAAACTACGTACTACAAGACAATGATTGCAATGTTGATATATATATATATGTCGGTTCACCCTAAAAAGTCCTTTGACTATATTGAGATAAATAATGTCAAAACTAATACAACTGGCTCAGACAAAGACTCCTCGAATTCTTTCTTTGGTAAAAAATTTGATTGAAAGTAGTATATTTATAGAAATTTATCGTTAACGATTTAATCGTAACACATCTAATTAAAAATCTAGCCATATTTAGAAGGAGGTCTAAAAAAAGACTTGGCCGACATGCTTTTCTTCGTCATTAGACTAGTCAAAGAAGAAACTCTGTTGAAAGCAATAGAAATATATAATCTTAAATTATGAATATAATACAAGAATTATACATGATGTAAGGACTCACTAACAATTTTTTTTTATATTTTGTGTATATTTCAAATTAGTAATAAATATTTATCAATTATTGTTTTGATCAGCAGATATATATCGTAATATCCCTTTTTAAAAGACCTAAGACTTATTTCTTCAATACTTAATATTTTAGCATTTTTTGCTCATATAAAATTTGCTTCGGATGTTTTATATAGAAAAAATTCGAAAAAAAAAATCTAATAAAATATTAAAGAAAATGTAAGAACAAAAAGTTGAAACATATATATTATAACTAATTTAAAAAATGTTTCACTTAAAAGACAGATTCAAAGTATTGACTAAACTCGAATTCGATTCAGAAAGTCGCATGTTGGACAAAGGCGTATTCAGAATTTCGGATGGATGGGTGCACTATTACGAAAAGATGCATCTAAGATAAATTTAATCGGTTTGTTCTCAACTGAACTGTTAAATTTAAAAAATTATAGGTCCAATATATATAATACTATAAGTTTTAAATTTTAATATACACATCTGATTTAATTATATTAAAAATTTATGGTGCTAATTTTTTGTTTAGGAATTTCCAATGGAACACACTTGAAAATTTTGAAAGATTAAAGAAAAAAACAAAAGAAAAATTGATTGAAACGCCAAAAGTGTTACCAATAACCACTTGGAAGAGTGTTACTAAAACAAATAAGCTAGATATAAGATTTAAATTTCTATCTTTGCTTAAAGAGATGCACCCAATCATTATCGTATTATTATATTCTACTTTAAATATGGGTTCACACCTCTTTATTTAAATATTTTTTTAAAAATATAACACTACTATATGTAATTTAGAGAGGGGAGTATGGTTTCACGTGAACCCATGGAACCCCCTCTAGATACGCCTCTGACGTTGGAGGGTAAAGCGCACTCCAACAAAAATAATTTTGTATCTAATTAAAGGTCTCGAACTCGAAAATTCTGGTTAAGGATGAAAGAAACTTTATGATAGATATGAATGAGAATATTACATGGTGGCTGAATTGCAACCATAAAAATATATTAGCATGTGCCTATAAATAACCTTTAAATATTTAATTAATTACCCTAATTAATTTATTTCATGTGTGGACCTTTGCCTATGTATAATTAATTTATTTAAATGTCAAAATATATCTCTATCACACACACTCAATGACACCTATTTTGTATGTCATGTCAAATTCTAACATAATAATCTACATAGAGTTTAATTTCTACGAAGTACTAACATTTACAAAACATAAAAAATGTTACTACTAAAAAAAATACAGGTACAATTACTATATAAAGTATAAATATACGTGTTAATTGAGGTCCCACAACATTAAATGATTAGAAATTTTATGATTAAGAAATTTTCACAGGAGAAACACAGAGAATTATCAAGAAGCATACACTTAATTAATCTAAGTCGTAGACCTATTTATAGCTAATTTAATGTTAAATGAATTTTGAATGAAAGTGGAACCGTAGCTTTCTTGAGAATATGGTTTTATTTGGATCAATCATAAAAAGCTCAAATTAATGTAAAATAGTAATATGTGAGAGTAACCAAATGTGTTATGTTGTGAAGGTAACTTTTAGGTGTGGTTTCATGGACGAAATAAATTTATATCGTCAATTAAATATAGTATAAGTTTTTGTTTTGAATTTGGAATAAACTATTTTATTTCATCAAATTTGAGATCATTTTATTCCACTTTTTAAGTGGAATAAAATAGTCCAAAAGCTTAGGGATCATTTAGTGCGAGAATTAAGATTATTTTATGTTACCTTTCTTATGAGATAATTGTCTCATCATTTTAGTATAAATAGTGGAATAAAATGATTTTGGAATTTAGTAGCGTAGTCATATGTAGCGAAGAGTGTCCAGTTAAACATTCTTCATCGAAAAATTATACAATGTATATATAAAATATACGAAATATATTGAACACCTTTAACAAAATTTTCTGGCTTCACCATTATTGGGATTAGTAAATACATGAAATTAAATATGGGATAAAGTTAATACTAATTTTTTTTCCTGAAATTATTATCCTATGTACCAAACGACCCTTTTTAAGTCTCAATTTAAGACAAATTAAAGAAGTAAGATAGGTTCTTTTTTCTTCAATTTAATTTAGTTGTCTTATCTCCTTCTTGTTACACAAATTGAGTTATAGTCAAAGCTCTTTATAATGACAATGTTTGTCTGAAAGTTCCTTGATAGTGGAGCGTTGTTATATATGTATAATGTCATTTGACGTTTAAATCTCATTTAGCTATTATAAACAAAAGTATGCTAAATTAGAAACAATATGAATGTAAAAAAGACAAACATCAATAGTAATTGATATTCGTACCTGAAATTCATAAGTATAATATTTTATTTTATACATAACATATTTGTTTCAAAATATTATTAATAATATTTGAGTATAGTATTATATAGGGATAATTTCACTAAAAAGTATATTGCTATAATGAAGGCATTAATATTATAGATAAAATGTTATTATTAATAATCAAAATATAATATGAAAAAATAATTTTAAAAAATAATTAAATCATTATAGTGAAATGTCATTATAACGGAAATGTACAATTGTACATGTGGCTAATTGATGAAGAAGGATAAATGAAGGCCAAATTTTTAATCTCCCAAACTTAAGAAAGAAAGAAAAAGAAGTACCCAAAACATACTGGGCTAAATACAAGCCAAAGAATTGGGCCCAATTCAAAAGAAGAAAATTGCACACTTGTTTTAGGTCCAAACAAACAAAATAGGAAAACTTACATAAATTCTACTAATTTAAGAGCTAATTACTTCGATATACTTTAATTTATAATATTACATATCTTATCAAATTTTCATGCATTCAGATACATTCAGATATGTCCAGATACATGTATCTCGAGATAAATGTGGTCAAAATTAGATGTAATTTATTTCAGATACATTGTATTTAAGTGAATTCACATGTATATGGGATATGTAACAAATTTCGCTCTCCTCCCTCTCCTCTCTCTCATCTGGCTCGCCACTCTCCTATATGTATGGTATCTCAAATACCAGAATACATGCGAATCACACCAACTATATATAGATAATGTGTATCTAGTGTGATTCACATGTATATGGCGTACACACAAATCACGCTCGCCTCCTTCCCCCATCGCGCTCACCTCTCTCCTTCTCCTTGTTTTGTTGTATCCGGTAGCAGAAATATGTATCTAAGTGTATCTTCCTCAATATATGGTAGGAAATTTTTAATTAGTGGTAAGATACGTAGTAATAATAATATATATGATAGTAAAGTATATCTAATTATGTAGTTCCCGAACATAATATTCATATATATGAGTAAAAGACAGTTGTGAATATTTAGTAGTCTTATAGTATGGTACAAGATATCCTCAGTATGGTCCAAGATCTGTGTAAATTATATTTAGTAGATTCCTTATCTAGTACAAAATCTGCATTAGCTTAGGTTTTACAATTCTTTTACATTTTCACATACGTGTATATCTACAGAGCACTCTATATATACATGTAGTTCCTCGATATTGACACTTGTTTGGATGGTTGTTACCTGTTGTATTGCATTTTGTTATATAGTTAAGTAACCATAAAAAAAAACTAATTTTATGTAATGATCGATTTAGTGTGATCGCATTGTTACCTTAATATTTTCTTCTCATTTTGTCTTTATTTATTATTTAATAATCATATTTCATCTTTTTATCCTATATTTTTATAGTAGTTTTACCACAAACCCTATTTTTCTTGTAGGTTTATCATTCAAATTATGAATGTGTAGCATTATGTAATAGCGGAGAGCGATACAGTCTATCCAAATACTGTATTCATTAAAACAATATAATACAATACAATATAACACAACACATGAATACAATATATTATAAAACAATACGTAACAAATACTATGCTAAAATCTTTCTATTCCAAAACAAAAACAAATACTACTCAATTACTTTAGAATTAAAAAACATAGTTGATTGATTTAATTATTATTATTAGTATATAGTATATATATGTGGTAATGAGTTGAGAGAATAGGAAAGAGGAATGTGGGGCTTGGAAACTTTAGAATTGAAAATGACTCATTAGACAGCCAGTCAAAGGAGCATGGCCAATTCAAAGTTTTTAATGTGTAGTAAAGCTATTTTAATATTGCTTGAAATAATTGTCCTTCTCTCATTAGGTTTTGAATTTTGATAGCTATAGACTTGGCCACAGCTACCAATTTTTAAAACACTTTGATAGACTATCAATCTCTCACCTGCTCCCTGGTGACAACTACTGTCACATTCTATTTTGTCTCTTTATTATCTAGCTATCCAAAGATGTATATGTACACTCTCTAATTTATATGTATATATATAAGTGTATTTGACTAGACAAAAGATCTCAAATATTCATTTTAATTATAAGTTATGTTATGGTGAAAATTGTCTCAATTTATATAACACTGTTTCATTTTTAATTCATAACTAGAAAGAATTTTAACTTTAATCTTTTTTCTTAATTATAATGAAATGATTTATAGTTACATGAATATTAATTTCAAGTTTGCTTTAGATCATAAATTTCTTTTGTTTTAAACTTTGTGTCATAATAAACGATATTATATAAATTGAGATGAAGAAAATAATAAACATTATCAATTAAGGGTGTGACTTTATCGTCAATGAGCAATATTCTAACCACAACCGTTATGAACAAATAATGTTGGTTGGTATATATCTTCTTATCTCATCTGTCTAGATTTGAATGTATCTTTTTATATCATCTTTCATTTTACCCGTAATGACATTATTTTATAAGAATGACATGACATCATGACATATTTGAAATTATAAAATTTATAGGATATTGATATGTTAAACATTTATTTAGTTAAAAACTAAATCCCAAGTTCTCTTTATATTCTTAAATTATATGTCCGATCAAACTAAGACACATAAAACAAAACAAAGAGGGAGTATTAGTTTGATAGAAAATATCACGCCAATGTTTAACGATTTTGAGCATTTTAAACCAGAAAGTCATAAGATATTATTTTCTTCGTTTCAATTAATGTGACAATATTTAATTGGACATGATATAAATTAAAAATGAAAAGAAAATGTCAAAACTTGTGGTATAAAACATGGCACACAAATTTTTCTGGATATAAAATCATGTAAATAAAGATAAATTGAGAATTCTAAAATTAGATTGTTTTAACGGTAAAAAAAATGTCATTTTTAATAAATAAACTAAAAAGAAAAGTGTATCACGTAAATAATATACGAAGGTATGATTTACTCATATTACTTCTAAGTTCCCTTTGCCCTAAATTTGTTTTACTATTTTCGAATATAAATAGGTACCTTTACTTTTCTAATTTTCCATGGTCTTCCAATTGTGTATTTTCTTTTCAACCACCACCACCACCCCTCTTTCTCTATAGCCATGGTACCCTCATCATCACATTAGTTATAGTCAAGCCATTAACCTTTCATTTTTTGTTGTTCTATCAAAAACATTTTCAACATAGAAAATCAAGCAACATCGAAGGTTCTTGAAAACTTTTAAGCTTAAAAAACTTAAAACCTAAGTAAGCCATTATCACTTTTTGGGATTTCTATATTAGTAAACCCTAAACATGTTTCCTTCAAGCAATAACCATGATACTTTTTCCTATACCTCAAAAACATTTCTTGAAAGATCTTTTACATATGATCATCAAAACCCTAGTTCAAGTTCAAGACAAGAACATAATCCATTTTTCTTGAACTTCCCTTCTCCATTTCTTGATCATCATAATGAGTCTCCCTTGAGCCAAATATTGCCTCATAAGCACCAAGATCATCATGTCAAAGAGGGAAATTTTACTCATCTTTCTAGTGAAACATCAAAGGAGGAAATGTCTATTGATGCTAAACCATCATCAAAGAAGAGAAGTCTTAGCACAACACCACGAAGGAGGACAGGGAAGAAGGATAGACATAGCAAGATTTGCACTGCTCAAGGTGTGAGGGATCGAAGAGTAAGATTATCCCTTCACATAGCGCGTAAGTTCTTTGATCTCCAAGACATGTTAGGCTTTGATAAAGCAAGTAAAACCATAGAATGGCTTTTTTCCAAATCCAATAATGCCATAAAAGAACTCTCAGAAAACACCCCACAAAAAGAATATAGTGATGGTAACAACAAGATTGTTATAAATAGTAACAATAGTTCAAGTAGTGAAGGAAAGAGTGATTCCTTTATGTCAGAGTCTGAGGAGAACTCAATCAATGAATTGGGAAAAGATAAGGAAAAAATGATGCAAAATAATCCTCATAAAAGGGAATCAAGGGAAAAAGCAAGAGCTAGGGCTAGGGAGAGAACCAAAGAAAAAATGATGATAAAAGGTCTAGAAAAATGTAACCCTAGTAACATGTTTGATCAATTAGGGTCATCAAGAAGCAATAGTGGTTTTCTTGATCAAGATTCAAATAACAATTCTTACAACACAAGTGTTAATCAAGAAAAAGGTTCTCCACATGAAGCCAATTCTCAATCTCTAGAACATCATTTTCCAATTCAAAATTATTTAGGTGGTACAAGTACTAATTCATCAACAATAGATGTTGGAAATTGTTTCATGAGTTTTCATGGAAATTGGGAAATCAACTATGCTCCAATGAAATCAAGCAACTATAGTACTACATTTGCAGGTAACCCTAGCTCAATTTACTTGGCTCAACAATATCAGACATTGGATCAAGAAAAAAATCTATCCTGCAGACATCATAGATTGGAATAAATTTCAAGTCGTACGCGCGCGATTTTTAATATAATGTATGTTATATCTCCTATGGTTTGATTTTCTTTTTTTGGTTGTTGTTGTTGGTTGATTTTTGCAATGTGGAAAAATTCTATTATTTTGCTTTTGATGTTTTTGGTGTGTAGAAAAGGAAGAGAATGTGTTTATGAATAAAATTTGTTGTTTCATTATTTCACCAATTATATTCTCTTTTTTATAAGTTTAATGATAGTAGTTTTTGCTTGTTATTGTTGGTTGGATTTTGAGTTGAGCTCAATAAATAATCTATCATACTCCAAGATAAGAGGTTGCTGACTGAATAAATTCTTGCATAAATATAATGGTTGAGGCAAGTATAGAAAACTAATGCATATGAGATCTTCTTGGATAATTAAGGAACTTGTTGTTGTTGTTGTTGTTAATATAAGGGAGAAATTCTTCAAGACCACGATTCAAAACTCGATGGATAATAAGTCCTTTATTTAAGTCATGTCATATGGAGTAATAAAATGGAGAGAAACTTTTTTCCAATCCAGGTTGAAACAATGATATATTTGAAGAAGAATATTGTCGACTAGATGTGAGTCAAGGGTCTATCAGAAATCGTCTCTAATCTATCTACACAACATAAGGGTAAGATCTGCATACACACCACCCTCCTCAGATCCTACTTATGGAGTTATATATGTTGGATATGTTGTTGTTGTAGTTGTAATGTAATGCCAATTATAGGGGTTTATTAGCCCTTTTGAATCAACTCATGAATAAATTGGCTTAAAATTAATTAGTGAATCAAAGTACTTTATGCCAATAGATACCATATTGTAATTTGAACAAATGAATTATAGCCATTGTTGTTCAGGTTTTAAATCATTTCATGAATAAATGGCCTTAATTAGTCGGTCAAACTTGTACCAATAAATAGCAATATTGTTTATATATATTCTATAGTTTATCTCATTATAATATCTAATGTATGCATTTTGCAAGGTGCAAGAAATATATATAGCAATTAATTTGTTTAATATTTACACATGAGAATCTAATATAATTTTAATTTCTACCTATCTGAATTGGTATTATTGGTGAATTTCTGGTAAGACATTAATTTGGTAGTTTTTGCTTCATTTATTTTTATTTACTGAACTTTGTAATAAGCGGCTCATCTACAATTCATAAATTTTCAAATTCCAACAGTGTAAGTTTATTGGTTGCTGTGATCTCTATTTTGATAAATATATTAATGTTTGATATCTTACCTTCATTGATGATATAAATAAACATCAAAATTTAAATTGATGATTAAAGGTATTCCTAAAAATGGTTTATTTTTTCTTGTTATTAATTTCATACTAGTGTTTACTAGCTACACCAAATAGAATAAATATATATATATATATATATATATAGTAGTTTATTTTTATAAATAAATTATGTTATGTCTGGATAGTACTTGATTCACATGAACTCGATACTGTAATAGTGGCCGATCAACCTCTGTTATCTGTATGTTTTGATATCATAATGAAGTGTATGATTTGATCACTTAATCATTCAATACCGTGGTGACTTGTAGCAAGTCTTCACAGCAAATTAGTGTTTATGAATTACTGCTCGCTCGAGTTCTCTAGATCAACGGTAGGATAAAATCTATGTAACTACATTTTTCTCAAACTTTACTTGTGAGAGTATATTGAATATAAATATGAGATTATTGTTGTTGCTACTTGAGTTCCGTAGAGATCTTCCAATATTGAGTATATACACTATAAGAAATTAAACAAGGAATTAGCATCAGACAAAATTTTGTAGCGAAACAATAAGATTTTCATACTAATCCCGTTTAGCTATAAATTAGTGATGGATTATAAAAAAATCAATTAATTAAAAGCTTTTAGCGACATATTAACTAGATATTACTGACAAATTCCGTAATTAATTCATATTTTCCAGTAGTGACATCCTTCGTTAATTTGTGTTGTACCTTAAATTTTGCAAGTTATTACATTTTATTTCAACTTATTTTATCGACCACTTGTGTATCAAGACAAGTCACCTTGCCCTCTTGGGTACGGAGTCGCCTTTGTTAGGGAGCGCTTTGCCCCAATGTGAGACTTCTCGACGTGAATCCGTATTTAGTCGGGATCCAATATGGATACCCAACACTAGATAAAAAAAAATATTGTTTGATAAAATATTTGCTACTATAGGGATAGCTTATAGATATACCATTGAATGAAATTTTTTTATGGTAGAAAAATAGATTTGACTGACCATTATCATTATGGTCACATAGCATTAATTTTGCTTTTAATTACTCGTTATAATTAGGGTGAATAAATTAGCACTGGACCTTAATTATTTTATGACACATATGATAAATGAGAGACTTTATGTACAAATCTACTAGCTGCTATATATGAACAATTTTAATAATAATGCTTGACCATACCCCTTAATATAATTTCAAAGATGTATAAAGGGGAATCCATGGTGGTACGTTAACTAATTTTAATTATTTGTGCACTTGTTTTAACAGAAATTGTTGCTGGTTAGAGCAGCAATAATTAAGTCATTAAGAACTCTTTCATGATTTTCATTTTTCA
>JAJOOH010027187.1:0-11564 GCA_029582605.1 Solanum gracilifrons
TGGACATTTTTGCTTTCAATAAGTAAATTATAAAGAAATTTTAATGAAAATATGTATAAGATCTTTAAAATTGTTTATAAAAACAATATATTAAGTATGTATATTAATAAAATATATGTATATAATTCATTGGTTCGGTTCGGTTATTTCTTCGATTTTTTTCGAATAAAACCTTAACCAAACCAAACCAAACCCAAATAAAATCGGTTTTATTTTATCGATTTGGTTTGGTTTTTCAGTTTGGATCGGTTTTTATCCAAACCGTGAACACCCCTATATAACTCAATCATCACCAACCTCGAATCAAGTATGAACGCATTATTGAAGCTAAGCCTTTCCGTTGTTATGAAACTTAGTTTGTTTTTTATTTATACACAACAATACAACACAAAATGACCTAAATAATTCTCAATTGTTTCGTAATCTCAAACCCCATGCTAGTCTCATGATCATTCTCAGCAATCCAGGACTTTTCCATCCTTAATGTACGTGAAACTGTCTATGTTATGGTTACATTAGCGAATTATAAATATTTAATCATGAACAACATTTTATACCAAGTTTAAGGGCTTCCACATTCAAACTTGCCAAAGTGAAAGGAGGGGTATTCTTGAATCAAAAATAAAGATTAAGTGTATTTTAAGACCAAATGGGGAAATAAGGGTATTTTTGAATCATTTTCAATAGGATAAAGGTATTCTTGAGCCAAAAAGGGAGTTGAGGATATTTTTAGATCAGAAGGTGATTTATGATATTTATGAGACTTTTTTCATAATTGAAGGATATTTACTTCCACTTTTTTACCCCCTCTGTCCCTAATTACTTGTCTACTTTTCCTTTTTTAGTTGTCCATAATTACTTGTCCATTTTGACAAATCAAGAAAGAACAAAAAAAGTTCTCCATTATATCCTCAATTTATTACTTTGAAAAATATTGAACTTCTTGAAAATCTTAAGTTTTCAATTCATCCACTTCATAATTAGTATGTGTAAAATGGTAAACTCGTTATATCAATTATTGTTTTCTTAATAAGTATGTCAATTCAAAAGTGGATAAGTAATTAGGATCAAAGGAAGTATTAGTTAAATGGATATTAAAATGAAAAAAATTCTTCAATAATAATGTACTTTTATTTAGAAAAAAAAGTGTTTAAAAAGAAAATAATGCAGTAATATATTTATTAGGACAAAGACTTTGTTGGGACAAACACCACATTTTTAGACTTTTTTATTTCATTTCACAAAGATATTTGTGTCCCTAAAAATTATACTCCCTATCCCAATTTACGTGGCACTTGTTTGGAACTCAAAATCCGAAAAGTGCCATTGGGGAGGGAGAATGAAAACTTTGATAAATACGATCCTGTCTTGGCATCTAGCCATTGGTTTGGTAAGCTGCTAATAATTTTTGTATTGAAAGG
The DNA here is from genome assembly GCA_029582605.1 of Solanum gracilifrons. Classification (NCBI taxonomy): domain Eukaryota; kingdom Viridiplantae; phylum Streptophyta; class Magnoliopsida; order Solanales; family Solanaceae; genus Solanum; species Solanum gracilifrons. The sequence continues at coordinate 1,422 of JAJOOH010027187.1, forward strand.
TATTAACCAATCCACAACATTCTTGGGTCTGCTCAAATTTCATTTGAGGAAAAAAAAAATGGTGATGTGGGTATTTGGATATGGATCTCTAATTTGGAAGCCTGGCTTTAACTACGATGATCGTCTTTTCGGTTTTATCAAAGGCTATCGTCGTGTCTTTTATCAAGGTAAAGGGCTTCTATTTTTGACTGTGTTTTGTATGTACATTGAATGCTTGTGAATGTTACACTGTCATATGCTTCTTTCTGATTGTCAAAGTGAAAGAATTAATCTTTGAGAACTATATGACAATGTTTTGGATTATAACTATGATATATAGTTGGTCAAGTTAGTGGAGAGTTAATAGAAGTATAAATATGTGTTATGTAGGCAGTACTGATCACAGAGGGACACCAGAATTCCCAGGTAGAACAGTGACACTGGAGCCTGCTGAAGGAGAAATTTGTGTGAGTTTTTTTTTTTTGTACATTAGCTCATGTCTGAATGTATTGACTACCTTGTTTGTCTCTTTATCCCAACTTATCCATGTGGATCAATTCTTAAATTTATCTGATTGCCAAGTGTATGATGGTGGAAGAGTTCAAAGAGAATGAAAAAATAAATATAGTATGAAGAAATGTCACAAAAAAGTTTAAATTTATCATTTTCTTTAGTCAAACTAAAGATTAGCATGTTGCCATAGCTTCTCCACTTCGTCATTTCTTTTTTCGATCTGCATTGAATTGCTTTTCCTTGAGCTGAGGATTTATCGTAAATAGGCTCTCTACCTTCCAAGGTAGGGGTAAGGTTTGTGTACTCTCTACCCTCCCTAGATCACACTTGTGGGATTAAATTGAGCATGTTGTTGTTGTTGTACTATATATTAGCACAAAATTTCCTTCTAGTTGCCTGTGTATGTCCTCCTCTTTTTCTCCTATTTGTTTGTGCTGATTTGCATTTCCTTAATCTGAAATGCTTCAAGAAGGTGATTTTTTTTTCTTTTTAACATTTTCATCCTGCTGTTTTAATATTCTTCTGGAAGCTGCAGAATAGAAATAAAGTAGTATCATCTAATTTTCCTTCCAAATAAAATAAAAAGGTGTTTGATATGACAGGCAAACTCAATGGATTTGATTTGTTCTATAACTATAGATCTAGAAGTACTTGTGTATGTTAAGAAGGGAGCAAATTAGACGGTGAAATCAATTGAAGCCTTGATTACTGCCTCTCTAGTTCCCCCGATTGATCCCACCATAGAGTTGGGCGATCTTGATGCTTTCCAACATATTGAAGTTCCTCATAAATATGTTTTTTTTTTAGATTAAAATTAATCAAATAAAGTGATGTGTTCACTTTTATTCCAAATGTCCGTACGAAAAGGAAATTGAAAATGGCAAATAGATTATCATATATATGGATCCTAATTTCTCTTGAAGATACTTCCTTGTTTAATGTTTCCATTGTTGTTTGTTCCAATCTAAACAAGAGATATATATTAAATTCATCCTTCGTCTTTTTCTTCACGTATGTTGTCTTCTTTTACCTGACTAAGATTGTTCAAGCAAATCGAATACCTCCAACCTTGTTTATACATTTACTAAAGGTATTAGTAGAAGTTATATAACACAACTGTACATAAAGTCCTTGTGGGCAAGCTTTCTCAAAGTATTCTGCATAGTAGAGATACCTGGAAACTAAATAAGAGTGTTTCAAGCTGGTGCGCTTCCTAGTTCCTTCAAGCGTATAAGAAGGCAGATCATGCTTTTTAAAGAGGGCAAGAAGAATTTATCTGTTATTTTGTCTTGAAGGAAGAAAGAGCTTCATAAGATGTTGCTTTTGGTTATTGGTGCCACTGGACTATGCACGCCTCTTCTCACTACTGGATGCCTAATATGTTCGTGGAGTACTGCTAGAGATTCGGTATAGGCTGCCTTTGTCTCACTGGATGCTTCCTTAGAAGCTATTGGCTGGCTGCTTAGTCTAGGTTAGAATGCTAATATGAGGAGCCTTCTCTTATATGCCTTATTGCCTTTCAGTCCTAAAAAATGAAAAACACTTTCATTCTTCTAGGTTGTTGTATGGATTCACAGGTGATGATGCACACCGTTTCCTTCTCTATGCGCTTCTTCTGATTCTATACAATTCCTTTGTTACAGTTGGTCCTATTGCACTAGGTATTAATGTGATTCAATGGCTGATGTCGTCACGTTAAATCACTATTATATAAGTCTAAAACAATGTCTGATTGATGCAAAGGAAAATAGTGTCTGATTCAATGGCCGTCTGTTCTTTTCTTTTGTATTCCTGTTATTCAAATGTCTGATTGATGCAAGGGCATAAAAAAAAAGGAAAGAGTATGAAGTGTTTATACTCTGAAAGAAGATAATAAAGCTATCCTTCTTCGTGTCTCTTTCCTTTCCTCTCCTCTTGTGTATCCAATCAAAGCAGTGTGTATTCGTTTCTCATTGCTTTAGTGAAGTCTCTGATTAACCAGTGCAATGCACAATCTGCAGCATATTCTTTGCAGCAACAACGTATCTCCTCAATGAGAAAAAGGAACAAAGGGGCTTGTGAATGCTATTTTATGTAATGAGATGTATCTGCTTATGTGTGACCAATTCCCAATAGTTGAAACTGATGACTCTTTACACTTACAGTGGGGTATGGCCTACAAGATAACAAAGGAGGAAGATCAAGAAGTTGCACTGATAGTAGGTTTTTCTTTTATACGTGTTCTTTTATCTTATCCTTTTTCCATACGAAAGATTGTAAACTATATGTTATTTTTATGCTTGTGTTTACCATATGCGAGAATTCAAAATTTGTGCTATTGTGAGATATACATTTGAGGCACATCCCATTCTTACTGTTTGAAAGTAATGAAGTTTTATCTTGCTGTCTTAAAATCTATTGACTTTACGCAGTGAAGAGTCGAGGAGACAACTGTTTTTTTTATTAGCTTGATAGAGAAGTTACAGCTTTAAGGAGGTAAAATGTGGTCTAATTTATAATATTTTGGGAACAAGCTGATTGAAAGAAATAGTTAAGTCAGTTAAACCATATAAATTTTTTGAGCTATTATATGCTTGCAAAATTTCTAAATTTTCGTTAGAGTAATGTTATTACATATAACCTCAGAAAGGGGAAATCCCCTGTTCACAAACAAGGGGCAATTAGTGGTCGATGCTCATTGGAATCTCACATGTGCTCCAAAATGGAGCAACAGCAGTATTCCATGCTTTATCTCTTTTATGTATTTTATCCATTAAAAAAGTGCTAATATACCTCAAAGCTGGAAATGAAACAGTAAGCTCAAAGTTGTCTTACTAGGCATGCAACTCTAATTGAACGAGGAAACCATTCAGTTGCCAGGCAGTGAGGCATGCATCAATAACAAAATGCATAATCACTGGTTCTTTTCTACTACACTAAATGCCAGAAAGCAGAATATCTGATGTTGCCTTAGAAAGTCATATTAAAGTAGTTGGTTGTAATTTGTCAGCCCTTATGCTATGAAAGAGAAGTTGAGCGACTTGACTTGCCAGTGGCCTCTTAAAAATAGTATTTTCTTGAGAGAATTCCTAAAAGGGATTCTAGAACTTCTGGAATTCGCTTTGTGTGTAATTGAATTTCCAAAGGAAATCTAGAACTTTAATTATTTAGATTTGGGTAACAAATATCAAATAAATGCTCATGTTCACTTAGATGAATTGGAAAACTGCATCCCAACTTGAATCCAAAAGATTTGGCTCCCCTATAAAGTATTATTCTAAGTTTTTTTTCTCTTTTTTTTCTTTATTCTTTGCTTTCTTTCTGTTTGTTTATGTTTGTTGATATTTTGAATTCCTTAAGCATTTTGATTTTGAAATATGTAGTAAATGCTACGATTTACGTCTTTTGATCAAATCCATTATTAGTTTTCTCTTGCTCCACATTCACATTTCCTCTGCAGCATTCTCCTAGGATATACCATATGTTCACTTTGACAGCAGAGGTCTACCATAGATATCTGTGTTTTTGCATTCTCTTTCTGTGTTTGACTGCCGTAGTTTTCTGGTTCTCCCAATTTCTGTATGAGTTTCACAATTTACTGGTTCCAGTCTTCCAAATATTAATTGAGCTTCTATCTTTCACTTGTATAGTGCTTTTTTTGTTTGTCTGGTTACAATTCTATTATAATGGCATTTATGTGGCCTAAATCACATCATTGAATGACTCTATTTTGTTAATGTATATTCTTTTCATGTTTCCTCCATCTAGTACCTTGAAGTCAGGGAAAAACAATATGACCAGAAGTCTTATGTAGATCTTTTCACTGTAAGTCATACTGAGTTAACTTTTAACCAAAAGAACGTGCTTGTTGAATTATCATCGTTTGCTCTGTGCTAATTGGTTCATTAACAAATCAACTTACATCCAGGAGCCTGCAGCATCAGCACCAGCTGTTTCTGGTGTATTAGTGTAAGTTATAAAATTGACACACTACATAATTTCTACTCAGTTTTTTCTTGATTCATCATGCAAAACTACTGTTTGACTATTCAGATACATAGGTTCTCCAGACAAGAAGCTTAACGAGAACTACCTGGGACCTGCATCAGTTGAAGAAATTGCTAGGTGTGTGTCATATTTCAGTGCTTTTTAAAAAAAAATCGCACTACATTCTATATTGACAAGCCCATGTCAGAATTTCTGTTAGAAAAAGGAAATACATTTTAGTGACCAACGATCTTGACTTTGATCCTAGGTAAACAAAGCTGAGATTCTTAGAATTCCGCATTGATTAAGTGTTGTGTTGTAGCCTTTCTTATATGATTTTTGGAAAATCCTTACGGCATGGGCTAGGCTTTTGGATTATGCCTAGGATTTTTTATACGATTTTGGAAAATCCTTATGGAATGAGCTAGCCTTTTGGATTAAGCTCAGGATCCATTTTCTTAACATGGTATCGTAGCCACTCTGTGTACAACCTTAAGTGATGGTTGGACAGCTCGTAGCGAGGATGTTGAGTTCCTAGAAGGAGGATGTATGTAATATGCTAAGTAAATCCACATCGACAAATACAAGAGAAATATTGGGTATGTAAGGAAGCAGGCCTAAGATTTGACGCGCTTAAAGCCGTGAAGGTCTAGGTTCAAGCGGACAATATCACTAGTGGATGAGCTGTGACAATATGATATCAGAGCCAAGCTCATCTCATCCTTGATGTTGGGCTACTCAATATTGTTCCCCTTGTTATACCACTTCACACTCCAAATGTCGTGTCCTGGGTGTGCAGGAGGTGTTACATAACACATAGGTTAAGTATATGAAATGTATTTTTTCTTATATGTTCTTGGACAATCCTCATCACTTGAGTACTGGGTTTAATTAGGATTTAGACACAAGATCCATTTTTCTAACGATTATTTTCTAACAATAGACCCTTGTGGTCCGGCCCTTCCCAGGACCCCACACATAGCGGAAGCTTAGTGCACCGGGCTGCCCAGATTTATTATTGTTTAATCCAAGAACATAAATATATCTCCCTTGACTGAATACACTTGTTACACATGAGAAATGTATTTGAACATTTTTTGTCGATTTCAATGATGTGGATACATCTCTTGGTTAATGTTCTTTTAATAATTAATGTAGTTAATAATTAGTTTCATGCTCTTAAGTTATGTATAGCCAACAATCCTCTGATAAAGTTTGGTGGACAAGTGGGTTGTTGAACTCTGTGTATGAGTGGGTACTTTTAAGCATCAGAACTGTAAAATTACAAGTTTAACTTCCGATAGCGAATAGGAGTTATTTTTACAAAATCATCTTGACTGCTGCAACAACAGGTAACTGTCTTGACCTGCCTTGTGCTCTTTGTGGTTCTAATTTCATCTAAAGGGAGCTTTTTAGAATTTGACTTTTCGAATAGACATTATAGTTTGGCAACTTTTAATGCATATTTGAATTGTGCAGTCAAATTGCTCATGCAGAAGGCCCCTCAGGACCCAATAAAGATTACCTTTTTCAACTTGAAAAAGCCCTTGGCCTCTTAGGTAACTTCTTAAGCCTAAAAAAGCTGTTGTTTCCTACTTCGTTTCGTGCTTTAGATTTATCACTCTTTACATTGTTGGCCAACATTATCCGTATTCACTTGAACTAGGGTGTGAAGATAAACATGTCATCGACATAGCAAAGGAAGTCAGGCGCATTCTTTCAGAAGACGAGGTAACTATCTCATGATCTTGCAGATACACCTGAGGATCATTTATCTGAGTAGCAGACACTTGAACAGTGCATGTTAGAGGGGAAAAGCAATTGGTTTTCTATATCCAAGTTCCTTCAGATTTCTTGCATTCAAGGAAAATAATACATACACTATTGGCTTTCATGTTTTGTTAGCTCAATCTTTCAATAATATACTTGAATTGTCATACAAATGGAAAGATGATTGAGTTAATAATAGTGTGTCATGACATAGAATTGTTCTTAAAGCACCACTTTTAGTTAGACAAAAGAATCTTACATCTAATTGCATGACCGCTGGCTTCACTTCCTTCTTCATCGTCTTATACCTCTCCCTTTTCAATTATGAGATATAAGAAAATGCAATACTAGAAAAGTTATTATGAAGTACAAATCGATTCGAGTACCTTAACAATCCAAAAAAATGTTGTCAAACCACACGTTATATACTTCCTACTGAGCAGATCAAATTTCCTTTTTGTAATACTACAAAAGTTACTCTGCCTACTTTTTTTTTTTAATTTTTATATTTGCAAAAGTGCACGTTTCTATTTACACAAATCCAATAGGTAAAATCATTCACTAAAATGAGTATTATGTCAATAGTAATGCATAAGTAATACAACGTTTGATAATTGATGAGAAGGTAATACGATGTTTGATTTTAATTTAAAGTTTCACATAACTAATACATATATAAATTATGAGAAAATCTATATATTATTTTATACAAGATATGTTGAATAAGTAATACTCCCTCTATCCCAATTTGTGTGACATGCTATGACCAAATTAAGCCATTATTTAAAGTAATTCACCAAAGTAGTATGTTTTTCTAAATTTTACAAAACTAGTATAAGCGTATTTCACAGTAGGGCTGGCAAGGGGACAGGGACGGGGACTGGGGGACGGGACAGGGACGCCTTGGCCAGGATTTTGGGGGGACCGAGATTGGGGGGATAAAAAATCGTCCCATCCCGTCTCACTATATATACGGGATGGGACGGGGTTTGGCGGGACGGGACGGGACGTGGAATTTTTTATTTTTTTATATGTTTATTTATTTGTATTAAAATTATATGTTATTGAATAGCATTTTTAGTATATTTAGTTTTCAATAACATTTTTAGCTAATAAAAAATGCTTAAGTTTTCAAATTTCAAATTTCAAGTTTCAAGTTTCAAGTTTCAAGTTTCAAGTTTCAAGTTTCAAGTTTCAAATTTCAAATTTCAAATTTCAAATTTGAGAAGTTCAAATTTGTATTTTAAATATTTTAAAAGAATTTAACTTGAATTTTCAAATGTCAAATTTCAATTTTTAAATTAAGTATTTTAAAGTTAGTATTTTAAAATTAAAATTAAAATGCAAGACAAATAGTTATATAAAAAAGACTTGAATAAAGCCTTCAAATTTATTCAATAAAATTTAATTGCAACTTAGAACTTAGAAGTTACAATTTACAAATATTAGTGGAACAACTAATCTACGCAGCCACCTTCTAGGAAGGGTTCTGTTTCAATAAGTTCTGATATGTAAAACTAATATTTGTTACAAATATTAGATGAGTAACTAATTTACGTAGCCACCTTCTAGGAAGAGTTCTGTTTCAATTAGTTCTCGGATGTAATCTAATATTTGTATTCTCCTTTAAAATTCAATTCTAATTGTCGCATCATATCGACAGTAACATCCTCCGGTGTTGGCAAACTTGCTAGAAACTCTTGTGACTCTAATTCATCATCACTAGATCCAATTACCGCATTAATCCAAGCTTCTTGTCTGGAACTTAACATTGGAAAATTATAATTCCTCCTCTCGGCATTGACCCAATCTCTAAATAAAACTGATGTTTCCAAACTTTCTTCCGCCAATGAATGTTTATAATCGCCAATTTGAAACCTTGCCGCACTAAAAACAGCCTCTGATGCAACTGATGAAGCTTGAATAGCTAGAACATCACAAACCATTTTGCTCAAAATTGGAAATGCAACGCTCCACCTCCTCCACCATGCTAATAAATCTTCATTGCTAACTTTGTCTTCTACTGTTTCTAAATATTGATTAAGATATTCTTCAAAATCATCACGGTTAGTAGAGTTCAAACCAAGAAAACCTCGCATATAACTTGAAATTCGAGCTTTACTTTGAAGATTAGAAGTTTGACCAACTTCTCCTTGAGTACTTCCTGTAGTTCTATATTTCTCATACAAAACTTTTGCTTCTACTTTTATTTTAGACTTACACATTTCACAAGTTGGATTTTTTTCCGGTAAAATTTCTAAAGTATCATAAAATGTGTCAACAAGTCCCTGCACACCTCGTAATTTATAGTCAGGATGAAGTAAAGTAGCAGTTAAAATTTTTTGAGGAATAGGAAAAAAATATTTTTAAATTTTTTCAATCATACCTTCAATTGCAACTCTAAATTTTTCAATTTTTTTGTGTTTATAAAATTGAATTGAAATAGCACAAATATTTATTAATATTGATAAAATAGTAGGATAATAAATTCCAGAAAACATGGTTGTAGCATCATAAAAAAGTCTTAAAAATTCTAATAGTTCATTAGTTTCTTCCCAATCTTCTTCACAAATTCTCTCTAATGGGTCAGCATTATGAGCATTAAACACCATTTGTACGGGTCCTTTATATTCATAAGCAACTGAAAACATTTCGTAAAAAGAATTTCACCTTGTTTTAATATGTCTTGGAATTTTTCTTGGTGGCAAATCACATAGTACACAACGCTCATTAAATTCTCTAATTCTAGCAACTCTATGAGCATAAAAAATCCAGGCAACAGCATATTCAATTTTCATACAATCACATTTAAATAATGAAATATCATCTTGTACAACTAAATTTAATGTATGTGCAACACATCTAACATGAAAAGAATTAACATCAATTGGACATAATCTAGTTTTTAACATACTGACAGCGTTTGTATTATTAGATGCATTATCTAATGCGACAGACATTACTTTATCTATAAGCATGTAATAATCTAGAACACTCAAAATAGTTGAAGCTAAATATGCACCAGTTTTTTTCTCTGCACATTCTTTATAACATGAGATTCTTTTTTGCAAATTCTAGTTATGATCAATTCAATGTGCTGTAACAATTAAATAATAACGCCCATTAACACTACGACTCATGTCCGAAGTTATAGACACTCTACAATCTAATATGCTAAATATACAACGAAGATATTGACAATGTTTACCTTGATATACAAAAACATCAGATTTAACAGTATTTCTTGAAAAACCTCTATAAGTAGGATTATAAGTTTGTTGAATATATTCAATAAAACCGGATGTAAAGGAAAACTATAAGGCAAACCACAAACAGAAACCATTTTAGCTAAATTTTCGCGATCACTTTCCTTATTATATTTACGTTGTGTTAGTGGACCACCGGGGTTAGAAGGATTTAATGTTCCTTGAACCATGTTAGAAGCCCCTACCGATTCATTAACATTAATATCAAAATCATTAATTGGAATTCCTTTTTTTCTATCGGCTAATGATTTAGCTTCTTTATATTGAATCAGCACACAAGATAACAAATGTCTATTTAAGCCCCCTCGTCCCACCTTGACCTCCACCTTGTTTATGTTTAAAAGGTTGCTTACACTTATTACAAATAACAATAGAGTTTTCCTTATCTAAAGTCATAAATTGCCACACAACAGAAGTTTTAGGGCGTTGATACTTCACCTTCTCCCTTGTAGGAGGTATAAGGGGTGGGCGTCCACAATTTTGCTCCGTTAAATTTGTAGTTTCATTTGAAACTTCTGTCACCGGACTAGTAAGTGTATCTTCTAATTCCTCTTCTCCCGAACCAACTTCTACTTCTTCACCTGAATTTTCATCAAGATAAGGATTAATATCACCATAAATTTGTTGTAAAATTTCATGATCGAGTTGA
>JAJOOH010027188.1:0-20644 GCA_029582605.1 Solanum gracilifrons
CAAGACTTGGTATGTCCTCATGGATTCGAGGATAAGACTTTTAAGTTCTTTTGTTCATGTAATATACTTAATAGACTTCTTTTGATTGTAAAGGGCCGTGTCCCTACTTATGTTTTGTGATTGTGTCTAAGATGGCCATGTGAGACTTAGACTTCCGCTGTGTGTTTTTAAAGTTGTTTTAATGAAGTTTAAATGTGTGGATGTAAATAAGTTTTTCATTCCGCACTATTTTCATTATTGAATGCAATGAATTACTATGTGGCTCGTATAAGACCCCTTCAGAGTCGAATACGCCATGTTACGACTAGGGGGTACTCTCAGGTCGTGACAGAGCATCAGGCTGCAGCTTCGGAGCATGAGGATGATGAACTATTAGCATCATAGAGGGCTGAGTTGCGATCCAAAAGGATGAATAATTAGTCTAGGATCAAGACTCCTCAGGCCACCACTACTCCTCTTCCAACTCTAGCACATTCCGTGGTCTTAGCACCACCAGTACACATTCCTCCTCCCAAGTGTATGAATAGACTATAGACTGAGGGACTAAGGAGAATTATCGAGTAGAAACATATGTGTACTGATAGGGTCATTGATAGATACCTATAAATTATGATCTGCTTGAGGTCACATAAATTACAGATCTTCACAAAGCCCAGTGGCCCGTACATTCCATGCAGGGTTAGGGAGTTCTATAGCGCTTACAGTGCATTGATACGAGAAAGAAAGAAGCCGACAATTAAATTCAAGTCGGTTGACTACGTGGTTGTTAGGGGGAAGAGGGTGTAGTGTGATTTTGCTGCCATCAATGATGTCTTAGAATGCACTACGAGACATGAGGATGACTGTCAATACAAGATAGGACAAAGACGCTGGAAAACATGAAGAAGTGGTTGGCTCCATTGATATCTGACAGCACTCCCGAGTGGCTTGAGGTTGGGGCAACTATTAAAAGAAAAACCTCAATATGGCAGCGAGGTATTGGTTTGGATTCATCACCACCATGATCATGCCCTCCCAAATCGATTTTATTCTCCGCCACACCAAAGAAGCCTGCCTCATTGCAGGAACAAGGCTGAACTTGGGGATGATCATTGCATCAGAGAAGATCATGCGGGCCAAGCAGCGCCAAACTTCCCTCCCCTTCCTGGTGTAGATCATCGAGTTGTGCAGACAGGCTCAGGTTCCTAGAGATGCAAAGAAGGATGTGTAAGTGATTCCCACATCTTCTATTGACATCCGAAGAGTCGAGGAACAATATTTGAAAGATGAGGCGGAGAAGAAGAAGTCAGCCCCAGTGGACTCTTCCCCGGTTATTGACACAGACACACTACCTGTAGACGCACCTTTGCCTACTCTGGCCCCTGGGATTTCAGGTACATCCAGTGCTATTCCTTCAGACACCCTTAGTTCCTCTGCTGCTACATTACCTCCCAGAGCTGCTGTTGTTTTCTGTTTCCCGGCCCCTGTTCACTCAATCTAACTACTCCGGATAGGGAACCTAGCCCAATCTTCTGATTGTCCTGCTGCCAAGCTGGAGGCCTCGATTTCAACCATGATTTAGTCAGCACTCGTTGATGTTGTGATACATTTGACGCTATTTCGACTAGGATAGAGGTGTGCAAGCATGGCCAAAGAGCCACTGATGAGGTGTTGACTCTAAAGGCCGCCATTGCTGCACTGAGAAGGGAGGTGGACCAGATGAAGTCCATCGACATATCCATGATTTTCGGAACAGTGGAGGTCCTAAATGTGCCAATAGAGCAAGATATGCCTCCGGCTACCACCGAAGATGATGTTAGAGCTGAAGAGATGGCTGATCCTGAGTCCGAGGTTGAGAAGGATGAGGAGATTCTTGGGGTTGCTGAAGAGGTTTCATATGAGGGCCTTATAGATACTGATAAGGCCATGATCGATGCAGATGTGCAGACTTCGTTGGCATATAAGCCCTTAGCTGATCCTAGTGGAGCTGGTGGTACTATTGAGGTGACTCCGGGTACTGAGACCCAGGACCAGAGTGATGCAACGGCCACTGATTCCCCCACAAATGGAGCAACTATTTAGACATGATCCCTTTTTACCTCCTTCTCTGTCTTTTTTTTATTTGACTTTTGGATATTTTATTGCTTTCATTTGAGGAGAAATAGCTTTTGTTTGTGGTGGGGTGAGGCCCACCTTTTGTGACTATAGTTCTGTCTATATATTTGTGTTTTTGAGCTATAAATTGTGTTGATACTGGATTTTGTGGATGATTGAGTTTGTGGCTCCTTGTTTTTAATTGAAATGACTTTTGGACCGTTCCGAAAAATTTTGTGCCACCTCTTGTTTGTGTTTGAATGTGGTTGTTCTCTTGCAAATTTGAGTATCAGTCTTGATCAATACTGATGACTTGAATAGTGTTCATAATGGAATAAAAATGAATGTGTGACTACGATGAGGCCAAATGAAGTTGCATAGACAATATGTGAACTTTTTGCATCTCGTTGTGACTAGCCAATTAACAAATTGAGTCTCTTGTGATGAACATTGCACAGTAGAAAAAGTGTGGAGTCTTGTATAACATTGGTGTCAATGGCTTATGTGATGAGCTTACCGTTAACCGTGTGTGATGACACCTAGAATTTGCCCCGTTGGTCCGTTTGACAAAGTGATGAAAGCTTTTGAGATGATCTTAGGCAACTTTGAAAAGTGTGAAACAATTTCACAACATACCTCTTTTTGTGGACTACCTTGAGAATGTGTGAACTTCGCTTGAACACCTTTTGAGCCTTAAGGTGAAATTGTGAACTTTCTTTATCCATTACCCATAATCCTCATGATTTCTGGCTTGTTTTAATAGCCAAGTTGGATGTGGTGAAAAGAGAAGGTAAATCAAAAAAATGCAAAGAAGTCCCCTTAACCCATGATTTTGAGAAAGATGGAACCCCTCTATACAAAAATAAAAAGAACAAAAGAATGAAAAAGAAAAAAAAATGAAAAAATTGTGGAATAAAGTTGTGAAAGTGCAAAGAAAATGGGTTGTCCATCCGTCCATGGAAGATGTATAATGGGGTACCTTTTGAGCATGAATGAGAATGATGAAGAATAGGAAAGAAAGAATTGTTCACACCATATTTAAATGACCATATCGTTACACTAAGACCCGTTACAATCCTTGAAAAGACCTTTTTGATCTTGAGTGAGCTCAAACAATTGTTGGTTGGAAAATAAGGGCAAACCTATGGGTGAAATCATGCGTTGTGTTCATTTTTGTGAGTGTGAGTGTTCCATTAGGTTCTGGAACTTTAAATTGTTGAATCATGTGTGTAAATATGGAATCATTCCTTGTGTGAGGGCATTTGAGTAACTATGTTGAGCTTGAACTTGCATTTGAAGCAACTATTGTGAACTTGCATTTGAAGCAAGTATTGTGAACTTGAGAATCTTTGGTAATAGTGAGTCACAACTTAAATTGTTGAGTGCACAATTGATCCTTGCATGAGTGAGTTGAGTCTTTTTGTGTGCATTCCTGATTAAATCTTGTGTAGTACTATTTGGGGCATCCTTTTTGAAATGCTGAACTTGAGTTTTACTTGAGAACAAGCAAAAGTTTAAGTTGGGGTGTTGATGAGTCGACGATTTGTGCTTATTTAGGGATTTATTTTAATAGATTTAGTGTCCTCAAATTTTTAATTTATGCCAATAAATGATTTAAAATACTTGATTGCAAGGTATTTGAATTGAGAAACAAAGCATGGACACTAATGAGTAAAAAGGAACAAGGTAGCCGAAAGAACGAAGAAAATAAGGCATGTTGATTGCCTAATCCATTGGGACAGTTGCCGAGTGTCCATCGTATCTCCTAAAGTTTCAATGTGCTAAGCCCTGAGGGAGAAAATCAAGTCGCGATAGTAAGGAGCAGTCGTCGTGTTGCCTAACGGTTCTGCAATGTAGTGTATGATCGTCCAAAGTTACAGAACTTGAGGATGTTGAAGGCCAAAACAAAAATACGATGGAACTGACCAAAGGGTGGATCGCTGAGTTGATCGGCGATCCCGACTTACTGTACAGAATGGCCCTTCATAGCGTATTTTTGAATTTTTATTTTACTATCAGTTTTCAAAATAGATAGTAAATTTTTGAGTTTGAACTTAGAGTATTAAGACATTTTTTTCTTAGCCTTGAAGAATTGAAGTTTTGCATTTTTTAGAAATGGGAAGTAGGTCTATGAGATTCTTCAATTTGGACCTTTATAAAGATGAAATTAATCTTACCTAGTTGATGGAAACAAAATTTGGTAAGGATTTCTATCTTTTTATGATGTCTAGCTAAAACCCTAATTCTTGGGGTGTGATTATTGGTTGATTTAGTTGCTGGTTATTGGTAATCGATAGTTTAAATGCTATTTAAAAGTTATATCAATCAGTAATTGTGGTTTAATTTAAATGGTTGTAGTTTAAAATGCAACTCTACCTTCGTGTTTTTGGCTTTCTCGAGAGAGAGGTTTTAAAACCAAGATTACTGATTTGATGGTAAGTGGGTGTTGGGATGTAATGGGTTCAGCTCGAAAGAGTGAATCCTAAACCCTCTTCCACCCATTTAACTCGAGAGAGTGAACGCACTAAAGCGTAAGTTGTTCTTAATTACTGCTTATTGGTGTTCGAGAAAAACCAATTTGATTCGGGGTAAATTGTTCGAGAGAATGTTTATCCCCACTAAAGTCTAGCTTATTCATTGATTCACAACTATTTACTATTTGTTGCAATCACCCATTTGTCTACCTTAACCTATAATCCAATCACATCCTAAGAACCCGTCTCATTACTTGTTAATTCATGTATTCCTGTTGTTGTAGTTGATAATTACAATCCAAACCCCCATATTTTACACTTCTCTCACACTAAATTTGAACTATGCTTTTATTTGTAAATGTCTTTACCTATGATTGACTTGAATATATTTCTACTTGGCTCTTGAATCTTAAGCATGTACCACTCCCTATGGGATTCAACCCCAACTCACTTAGTTGGGTTTATTCTGACTAACGATCGTTGGCACTTCGAATTGGAAAAAGTGTCCTGATATGTGATATCAGCGCGCCTCCAGGCTTAAGGCCACCATTCCTAGAATGATCGAGAGGGACCTTGCTGATGTTGTGACACCCTTCAGTATGACTATTGATGCCCTTGCGGCACGGATAGCGGTATGTGAGCAAGGCCAGAGGGCCACTGAGGAGGTGACAGCTCTAAAGGCTACTATTGCTGAGGTGAGGAAGGACGTGGACCAGTTGAAGTCCACGGATATTTCAATGATTTTCGGGACGATGGAGATCCCCGACATGTCGGATGATACAGATATGCCTCTGGCTACCACCAGAGATGAGGTTTGAGTTAAGGAAGTGGTTGCTACTTAGTCCAAGGTTGTACCTGATGAGAAGCAGCTTGGTGTTAATGAAGAGGCTTCTTATGAAGTCCTTACAAAGATGGAGGAGCCTATGGTAGATTCAGTTGTGCAGATCTCATTAGTAGACACACCCATGGTTGACGGTAGTGAAGCGAGTAGTGCTGATGTTCCATTGGGCAGTGATGCCCCGACAAATGGAGCGTTTATGTAGACAGGACCCTTCTTTACCTCCCTTTCTGTCACTTTTATTGATTTTTAGTATTTTGTTTCATTTAAGGACAAATTGCGTTTTATTTGTGGTGGGGTGAGGTATTTCCATACCTACCTCTTGTGATTATTATTTTTGTATATACATTGGGTTTTTGTGTTTTTATATTGTGTTATGGATGTTTGAGCTTATGGCTCTTTGTTTTAAATGCAAATAGTTTTTGGACCCTTTTGAAAATTTTTGCCACCTTTTGTTGTTATTAGTTGTGGTTGTTCTTGTACAAATTCGCGTATCGGTTTTAATCAATACCGATGACTTGAATAGTGCTCTTAATCGAACAAAAATGAATATGGGGCTATGATAAGGCCAAATGAAGGTGCATAGACAATTTGTGAACTTTTTCCATCTCGTTGTGGCTTGCAGATTATCGAATGAGTCTCTTGTGATGAACATTGCACACTAGCGAAAGTGTGGAGTCTGGTTTGATATTGGTGCCAATGCCTTGTGTGATGAGCTTTTCGTGAACCTTGTCTGATGACACCTAGAATTTGCCCTGTTGGTCCGGTTAACTAAGTGATGCAATCTCTTCAAATGATCTTTGGCCACTATTTTGAAGAGTGAAACAATTTGACAATATGTCTCTTCTGTGGCCAACCTTGTGAGTTTGTGAACCTTGCTTGAACTCCCCTTTTTAGCCTTACCCTTTCTTTGGAAGAAACTTGATGCAATTGTAACCCCTCTTTATCCATTCACCCATAATCCTCATGAAGTGTGGTTTGTTTGAATACCCAACTTAGGCCAAAACCCTAAGTTAGAGGTGTGGTAAAAAGAGAAGGTAAATCAAAAAGTGCAAAGAAGTCCCCCTTGATCCATGGTTTTGAGAAAGATAGAAGCCATCCATACAAAGAAAAGAGAAGGTAAATCAAGAAGTGTGAAGAAATTCCCCTTTACCTATGGTTTTGAAAAAGACGGAACCCCTCCATAAAAAAAAGGAGAAAACAAAAAAACGAATGAAAAAGTTGTGAAAGTTGCAAACAAATGGGGTGTCCGGTATTCCATGAAAACTGAATAATAGGGTGAAATTTTGAGAATGAATTAGAATGTTGAAGAAAAGGAAAGAAAGTGATGTTCACACCACATTTCATGAGGATAGCAGCCACTGAACCTAAATGACCATACCTTTGCACTCAACCCCGTTACAAGCCTTGAAAAGACATGTTTGATCTTGAGTGAGCTGAAGCGAATGTTGATTGGAAAATAAAGGCAAACCTATGGGTGAAGTTATGCATGTGTTCATCTTTATGAGTGTGAGAGTTGTATGTGATTCTGGAGCTATAAATTATTGAACAATTCTGTGTAAATATGGAATCATTCTCTTGTGAGGGCATTTGAGTACCTTTGTTGAGCTTGAACTTGCATTTGAAACACGTATTGTGAACTTGAGAATCTTTTATGATGGTGAGTCACAACTTGAATCTATGAGTGCACAATTGATCCTTGCATAGGTAAGTTAAGTCTTGTTGCATGTATTCATGAATGCGTCTTGTGTAGTACTGTTTGAGAAATCCATTCTGAATTGATGAACTTCAGTCTTACTTGAGAACAAGATGAAGTGTAAGTTGGAGGTGTTGTTGAGTCCAAGATTTGGACTCATTTAGGGCTTTATTTGTATAGATTTAGTGTCCTCTAATGCTTATTTTGTAACAAGAACTTATGTAAAACCCTTGATTTCCAGGTATACGGATTGAGGAACAAAGCAAGGACACTAACTTGCAAAAAGGAACAAAGCGAGGGGAAATAATGAATAAATGCAAGCCTGGTTATCGCCAAGTCCACTTGGCGAATCGCCGAATGGCTATTTTACCACCTAATGTTCCAATGTGCCAATCCCTGAAAGAAAGAACCAAGTTGGCTCGAGGAAGGAGCAGTCGATGGATCGCCAAATGTTTCTGCGGATGCACTGTTGAATCGCCTAAAGTTACAGACCTTGAGGATGCTGAAGGCCAAGGCAAAAAGGGCAATGGAAATGACCAAAGGGCGGCTCACCGAGTGGATAGGCGAGCCCAACTTAGTGCGGCGAGTGGCTTTTCAGAGCATATTTTTGGCCACTATTAATACATTTTTGATAATTTAGTTTAGTACCTATTTTTTTCATTATATTGAGTTGTGATTATTATTCTGAGCATGGAGACAAGTTTTCTGTAGTTTTTCCTAAGATTTGGAGAATTGAAGTTTTTCACTTTTGAGAAATTGAAAGTGGGTCTTTGAAATTCTTCGGAATGGAACATTGTAAGGACGAAATCAATCTTACCTAGCTGATGGAAACTCAATTCTGTAACGATTTTTTATCTTTTTATGATGTGTAGCTAAAACACCAATTCTTGGGGTGTTATTATGGGCTTATTTTATTTTATGGGTATTGCTAATTGTTAGTTTAAATGCTGTTTAGAAATGAGTTCAATCAGTAATTGTGGTTTATATTAAGAATTGTAGTTGCAAATGCAGTTCTACCCTTGTGTTTTTGACGTGATCTTGAGAAAGAGAGAGAGAGGTTTTGAAACTAAACTTATTAATTGATGGTCAGTAGGTATTAGGTTGATATCGGTTTAGCTCGAGAGAGTTAATCATAAACCCAATTCCACACATTCAGCTCGAGAGAGTGAATGGACTAAGGTGTGGGTTGTGCTTATTTTTCTTGCTTGTTGATGTTCGAGAGATATCGACTAGATTCATGGTAAATTATTCGAGAGAAAGTTTACCTCCTCTATAGTCTAGGTTACTCACTAATATTTCGCTATCTTCTAATAGTTGCAATTACCCATTTGTCTATCATCAAATAACATCAGAAGAACCCATCTCATTATTGTTACTTCGTATTGATTTCCACTGTTTGTGGTTGATAATTTCAAATCAATCCCCCCCATTTGACATTCGTGTCACCCCTTGATTTGAATAATGTCTTCATTCGAGAATTTCTATTCTGATGACTGATTTGACCATGTTCACACTTTACTATTGAATCCCAAACACGTACCGCTCCATGTGGGATTCGACCCCAACTTATTTAGTCGGGTTATATACTGATTAGTGATCATTAATGCTTATATTTGGATGAAGTGTCTTTCAAACATTATTAATCAATATGTTTCTTTTATGATATGGTTATCTATGCTGATGACTTATCCTTATGATGTGTGCTTAGTTTTGATTGTAGCTTGAAAGGCCCTTCCACTACATGTGTAATTAAAGGTGATAGATTCCCTTGTCTATTAAATATACGCTAAGGATGAGGTCAAGATGGTAAGTATGATTATGGTGGCCAAAGGGGATACTTAGGATGAATGGGATTATGGGGTCTTCATGCATTTCACAAGCATACTTGGAGGTTACTTATGAATTGGTTATCTTGTGATATGAAGGTCTAAGTATTGACTATGTATATGTGCTATTCATTATGATGACTACTGATTACATTATGTCTATGTTGGATATTATGCTTATGCTTACGTTGTTATCTCTTATGCTTATAGCCTACATCATATGATGGTGTCTCTTATGCATATGATTCATGTTACCGTCTCATATGATTATGGTATATGTCTTATGTGGACTAATACCTCTTATATGCTTATGTTGCTAATTTATGCTAGCCATTACATTTAGTTCATTATTGTACTAACACAGACTTTTTCCTACATTCTTACCAAATACAGGGTTTGGCTATATAGAGTTCCATTCTTGAGGCTACGTTTCTAGTATGCAAAGGAGTTGAACACTTTCTGAGTCCTGATAGCATCGAGGATATGATCACCTTTTCTTTATGTATTAGACTATTGTATGGGCTGCGTCCCAATGTTTTACTTCAAGTGTATTAGAATGTTTGAGACAAAGTGTTATAGACTTGCACTTGCTTTTATTAAAGATTTCGATTGTATGGAAAAAGTTATAAAATTTTCGCATCATTTCTATTACTTTATGATATGATATGCTAAGGGATTGTATAATACCTCCTTCGGGGTTGAGTACACCTTGATACATCTAGGGTTTATTGTTGGGTCGTGACATCTACAATAAGAACTCAAAAACTTTGAGAAAACTCTAACTCTAAAACTTGGGGATCAGAACTCTCTAGAACTTCTTTTGAAATACAATTTATAGTTTAATGCGTTTTGGCCTAAAAGTTCACTCGGCGTGATAAGTCACCCCTCGCTGAGTAATTCGGCGATTTGCCCTTTGCTCTCTTCCATCGCCATTTTGCATTAGTCTTCAGCATCCCAAGTCCTTTAACTTTCGGCGATCCAGTTTGTTGTCGCAGAATCGATCGGCGATTCGCCGACTGCCCATTTATGTGGCCGACTTGGTGCTTTTTCCCAAGGCTTGCACGCTGAAACTTTGAGCAAGATAAAACGCCACTAGCCGGTACGCCGAGTGGTTTTGGCGAACACCATGATCGCTTTTCTTCATTTCTTCAACTTTTTAATTCCTTTTTGTCCGATAGTGTCCTTGCCTTGCTCCTTAGCCCCCAAAACTATGAATCAACATTTTAACATCAGTTTAGAGCATAAAATAGGAATTTGAGGACACTTATACTATCAACAGAAAGCCCAAAATGAGTCGAAACATCAAACTCATCAACACCCCTAACTTACACTTTTGCTTGTCCTCAAGTAAAACTCAAGATCATCAATTCAATAAGGATGTCTACAAATAGTGCTGCATAAGACTCGACATGAATGCACATAACAAGGTTCAAACTACTTATACGATGATTAATTGTTCACTCAGAGTTTCAAATTGTGAGTCACCATCATCAAATATTCTTAAACTCACAATGCTTACTTCAAATGCAAGTTCAAGCTCAACAAAAGTATTCAAATACCCTCACAACAAAGATGATTTCATATTCACACAAAATATTTCAACAATTTAGAGCACCGGAATCATATACAACTCTCACACTTATAAAGATGAACACATGCATGACTTCAGCCAGAGGTTTGCCCTTAATTTTCAGTAAACATTCGTTTCATATCAATCAAGATCACAAAGGTCTTTTTGATGCTTGGAACGGGACTGAGTGTAAAGGTATGTACATTTATGTTTAGTGGCTTTTACCTTCATGAAGTATGGCCTGAACATCACTTTCCTCCTTTTCTTTAACATTTCACACATGCTCATAATCCACCCCATTATTCAACTTCATGTTAACCACCGGATACTCCATTTCTTTCGCAATTTTCACCACTTTATTTTACAACTTTTTCTCTTTTCAGTCATTTTCTTTTCTTTTCTTTTCTTTCATTTGCTTTATTTTTTTTACATGGAGGGGTTCCATCTTTTTCAAAATAATCGATCAAAGAGGGAATTATTCACACTTCTTGACTTTCCTTCTTATTCACCACACCTCCAACATAGGCTTTTCTCCTAAAATTTCCATTCAAAACAAACAAAAACTCATGAAGATTCTGGGTGAATGGATTATGAGGTTACTGGTGTTCAAGTTTCTTTAAAGAAAAGGATAGGCTAAATGGGTGCCACAACCAGAATCACACTTGTCACGACCAAGGGGTACCCCCTAGCTGTAACACGACGTAATCAACTCCAAAGGGACTTATAAAAGCCCTTATCATATCATACCGTAGGAAAAAAAGAACAATAAAGAGTAAAAATGCATTTTTGAAGTCCAATTTTTTTAAAATGAAAGGTAAGTCTAAACATGTCTCAATTAGCCATCTATTACAATCGAAGTGTTAAAATAGGGTCCTTTCTCTACAACGTAGTCTCAAAATGAAAGTGCAAAGAAAGAAACTAGAAGAACATCTTCCTTGCTCGAACCATGAGGACTCATCGAAAGCAAGGATATTGGTTGATCCAAGGTTCGACCAAGAAGGAAGAACACCTCAAGAACTGGGCCCTACACTTATAGAAAAATGTAGAAAATATAGGTTAGTAAAACAATGCACCAAGTATGATAGACATGCAAAAAATCCTTTTAAACATGCCAAAAAGGATAAATTTTATTTAAAACCATGCACTTTATCAAGTTTAAGAGTCATCGTGAACATTAGTGTAAAAACACAAGTCAAATACTTACATTTTTATGTCATAAGAGAACCATCTCATAAATAACCCTAAGTTTTACTTGTGCAATCCATAGATAAGATTCCATAATCCCATCTAATACTAAGTACCACTTTTAGGCTACCATAATCATCTTTATCATGCTTTGACCTCATCCATATTTAATACTTATAGACAAGGAAACATTCATGTTCAATAACTCATGTCAAGGAAAGCCACTCATAGCAACAATCCACATTAAGCATGCATAAATTCATAAATCTTCATAACTTAACAGAAACACAGCATGACCACTCTCAAGGTCTACTTGTGCAATGCATGAATAAAGTATCATACCCCCACTCACACAAAGTAGAACCTCTTGAGGAACCATAGTACATAACTCTTGTTCTTGTTCATAGTTCATGTTCTTTTTCTTGAAGGGAATAGCGTTAACCGACATAGACCATATGAGCTTAACATGGAATCCGGTGTCATGCCCCCATACCAAAAAGAGGTGTCCTACTTGCCTAAGGTAGAACCAAATTTTGTAAGCTTAGGTGGATCCACTAGCTAAAGACCTATGTGGACACATAGTTACGAGAAAGGGAGATTGTTTCTAGAAACCCAGACTTTTGAGGTAGAAGGTTTCCTTCTCATGAGATAACTGTTTTGGGAAATCATTTGGAAAGATGGACTACTGGCGTAAAAGATTTCATCTCATATTCATATCCACTCGGTGCTAAGCATAATTCTCATTAATTTCATGCTAAGTCTTAACTTAGGTTCATGCTTATGAAAGAATGACCTAACACTCAATCCAAAACGATATCATGATATAGCTCATAGATTCAATAGGTGAGAATATCCTTTCAACCTTCGAATCATTATTATGTGAGTAACCCTTTGACGTCATGTTCATTCTGTGTTGATGAGAATAACCTTTCAATCAACATAACAAGAATATCAAGGTCTTAGACATTTTATGCATAGTCATGTATAGGTGAGAATGGAATTTTAACAATAACACATTTACATCATAATCATAGAAACTATACTCTCAAAGTATTCTTTAAAGCACATGCATAAATCTCATAATTAGGTATAATTCTCATGCTTTGCCCATCAAGGCCCATGGATCACATTCAATCAACACATCTAGAATTTCTATATTATTCATGGATAATTAGATGATTCAATTACTTCAATTAATATAAGCATAATCTCTTCACATGCTTCTATAATCAACAACCCACATCACAAGATCACAATTGAGAAATATGGGGGATTCATGGGTTCTTGGGGGAATTCTACATAGAAACCATAGGAATTCATTAATGAATCCTTACTACATCATAAATAAATCACTAAAAACTCTTTTGAAAGGAACCCATGACATTGAAGTAAAACCCTAGCTTTTGGGATTTCTAGGTTTCGAAATTGGAGACATTGAAGGGACTCTAAGGAGGATTTCTCTCCATAGATGAAAATCTAACATACCTTAGCTTGATTCTCCAAAGATATTGAGTGAAAAATCCTCCTCCTTTAAACCCTATCTTGACTTTCTTCTTCCTCTTCCTTGGAGTTCATAAGAGAAGATTTTGAGGGAAATTGATTTTGATTTGGGAATTTAGAAATTATGAGGGAGTTGAATAGATATAGGGGTCTTAAAACATTATATAGTTAGTCTAAATTAATACAAAATGATGTCACTTAATATTAAATTAAATGTGGAAAACCCCAAAACACCCCTTAACTAACTCACAAAAATGGTTTACAGGCATGACGTATGACCCATTTACCCACGGACCATGGATGGACCCACGATCTATGCTGGTGAAATGTGGGTCATGGTCAGAGGCTTGGTTTCTGAGGGTTTGACCTAGGGATGCCTACCCACTGAGTGTGGTTTGACCCATAAGGCATGGGTGCCCTTCGTGGGTCATTGCCGGCCATCCCTTCATGGATCTTTTCTCAAGGACCCATGTTTAGTCCCTAGGGTTTAAGCATTGACGTTCTAACACGAAAACATGAATTTTAAGGTAGGAGAAGGTTCATTCAAGGTGCTTACCTCAATGTCAAGCTCTAGCTTAGCCTACTAGTTCTGGAGTATAACATTATCTCCCCCTTGGGAACATTCATCCTCGAATGACGAACTAGACACCCTATGGAATTAAAGACTAGATACTAGATGCCTATCATGCATGAAACATCTAAATAATCCACAACTCAAAGGAAGAAACGCCAACTCCATCTCAATCATATTCAACGCAACATATAAAAGTAGGAACTACATCTATCAACCCATTATGCATGTGATTCAACATTTCTCATGTTCATATGAGGAACTACCTTCTCCAACCAAATGCATGCTCAACACAACATTATGGAGGAAATATTCCATTTCATCAAAAGCATAATAAAGCATGTTGATTATCTCATCTCATGAAGTCAAATATGCAACATCATACTAGAATACACAACAACATGAGGAACATGTAAATCATGAAAACTCATTTTATTACTAAACATGAATTCTCTCAAAAACATGCATAACATAACGAAATTAGGGAGAACACTTATAGCAGACACATGGCCCCCAAAAACCAAACTGTAGAGGAACTACTTACCTAATGCTTGAATAGGAGTAGAAGGAAAAAGATGAGGATATCGGGACTTCATATCGGCCTCAGCTTCTTAAGTAGCTTCCTCAACTAAATGATTCCTCCACAAAACCTTTACGGAAGCTATTTCCATGTTTCTCAACCTTCTGACTTGCCGTTCTAATATTTCTACTTGAATATCTTCATATGAAAGACTCTTATCAACCCCAACCCTTCTAAGAAGATAATGGATACCAGATCTCCAATACACTTCTTAAGCATAGAAACATGAAATACCGAATGAACCGGAGCCAACCCATTTGGAAAATCTAACTCACAGGCAACTTTCCCAATATGCTTCAAAATTCTATATGGGACCACATACCGGTGACTAAGTTCCCTTTCTTGCCAAACCTCAGCACACCTTTCATAGGTGAGATTTTCAAATAATCAATCATTAACTTCAAATTCTAGATCCCTTTTTCTAACATTGTCATAAGACTTTTACCGACTTTGGGTCATCCTCAACCCATCTCTAATGAGTCAGACTTTCTCAATTGCCTATAAACTAGTTCGGGACCAATTAGACCAATTTCACCTACTTCAAACCAACAAACGAGAGACCTAGATCTCCTACCATTCAAGGCTTCAAAAGGAGCCATGGCAATGCTTGAGTGGTAACTATTATTGTAGGCAAACTCTATTAATGGCAAATGGTCATCCCAATTACCCTTGAACCCTATAACATATGCCATCAACATATCTTGAAATATTTGGAAGGTACGCTCCGCTTGCCCATTGGTTTAGGGATGAAAAGTCGTGCTAAGCTTAACCTTAGTACCAAGCCCTTTAAGGAATGACTTCCAAAAGTTTGCAGTAAATTAAGTAGCCCGATCTGAAAAATAAGATAAAGGAACCCCATGCAACTTCACTATCCCTTTGATATAAAACTTGGCATAGTCTTCCGCCGAAAAAGAAACCTTGACGGGAATGAAGAGGGCTTATTTTGTCATTTGATCTATAATGACCCAAAGAGAATCATGTTACCTTCGGGTACGAGGCAAACCAACAATAAAGTTCATATTAACCTCTCCCCACTTCCATGTTGGAATATCTATGTCTTGGGAGAAACCTCCCGGTCTTCGGTGCTTGGTCTTAACTTGTTGACAATTCGAACATTTGGCTACAAATCCCGCATTATCCCTCTTCATACCATTTGACTAATAGACTTTCCATAGGTCACAGTACATCTTGATGGCTCCCGGATGAATAGAATACTGCGAACTATGAACTTCTTCTACTATTCACTCTTTCAAACCATCAACAACCGGTACACATAACTGATCTTGGTACCTAAGCACCCCATCTTCCCCTTGGGAGAAAGCCTCAACGAACCTATAGAGTACCGACTCTTTCAAATTACTAATATAGGAACAAGGTCTTGCTTTGCCTTAACATCCATCACAAAGGATGATTTGGACCCATTTTGGACCATGACACAACCATTGGTGGAGTCCGCTAGATGAACACCTAGCCGGGCAAACCTATGCACATCACGAACCAATTCCTTCTTTTCATCCTCTACATGAGACACACTTGTAACACCCCATATTTCATGTGTCCAAGTCCTACACATATGGAACTTGAGTTAGCTTGGTGGTATAAGTAATGAACTTGATTTCCTAGATGAATGGTGACAATAAAAAAGCTATAAGGGTAACTCCTGTACATTGCAATATTGCACGATCGAGTGAACGTCAAATTTTAGAAGTATTTAAATTATGGATCGAAGGGCTATATGTAAGTCTAAAAGTTAAGGTGATCAAGGGTATATCAGTTTTGAGTTAAACTAAGGAGATTACGCTCGGAAAACGAATAAAAGAATTGAGGTGCTTGTTGCACTTTATAAAGCTAGCAGGTGTCACCTCCTTTCTTAGGTCAAATGGGCTAGGTAGATGGGGAATATTAGTTCATGCATTAGTGGGCTCAGTTGAGGCCCAAATTAAATAAAAAAGAAATGGGAATGCAGATGGGGCCTCACACCAATCTGTCCAAGTCCAACTACTTGAACCCAATAAAGACTAACGCCCAAATTAAGGGTATAATTCTGGCCCATGGATTAATATTAGAAAGGGGAAAGACTGCAGCCAAGATGAGTACATAAAGGGCCCATTTTGTGTATATATAATTCCAAGAAGATGCATCACCTACTTGGACCAATTTGATAAATTAGTGGCTCATATTAAAACTTAAGAGGTAGGGAAAAATAAGACCTTTATAATCCCCAAGTTGCTGACCATTTCCTCACTTTTAAGAATAGATAAAAAAAATCAGATTTCTCTCTAAGCTTCTCCTCTCTCTTTCAAAGCATAGCAGCTATCACAAAGTTCCTAGGGTTCTTGGATAAACCCAAGCCCTTGCAAGGTAAGATAAGTGAAATTAATAATGGATTTATCCTAGTTCTCTCATGGAATGCTAGATAAACATGTTATTAGTTAAGAACAAGCAGAGGACTGAATCTATCAAAAGTTTAATTGCTCACTTTACTTTGTTATTGAGAGGCTTTTCTCTTTTTCTTTGGCCTATGTGAAGGGAAGCTCAAGTTAATGAAGAGTTAAAGTTAAAAGAAAACGAGTTATAAGAATTAAGGTAAAGTGACTGCCCTATCTTTGTGTTCCTTAAACACGAGTCTAAGTATGATATTTTAAGTATATTGTTGATAAGAACTCGTGGTATGATGATGGGAAACCATGGTTTCACATCCTCTATTGTATGTTGGATTGTTAGAATGTTTGGGACAGGTTGATGTGTAAACATATTGGGGACAACTTGGTTGATGTCTCTGAAGGGTCTAAATTGTTGATATTGAAATATAGTTTTGTAGTGTACAAATGAAATAAAAGAAAGCGGGGTTGAAAGAACACCCTTAGTTTGGTAATTACGGGTTTGTTTCCCGACCATTATTGTTGAGTGAGATTGGACTACCTAAGCATGTTTAGTAACTACTAATACTAATTTATCACCTACTCTATTGTAGATAAGTATTTGAAAAGAAAGGAAGGTACTCCAAGGTAACTACAAGGTGGTACATCAAGGTATGTAAGGATTTTCGATTTCCTACTAATTGGCATGAAATCTAGACTCGTCCTCGACACATAGAGGCTGCCTACCAGCTGCAACACGACTTATGACCTTGTGCTCACTCTTTAACATGTCTGCACATTCCAATACATGTTCATTGTCAAATCTGTACATATACATTGAATAGCCTACATGAGTTCTCCTTTTAACTAAATAAGGTCCATATAATATTTCAGCTCCTATGCATTTCACTAATTATGTAACTACTCTCTACGTTGTTGTTCTTGCATTATATGATTATTACACGTCACTTGTTGACTACATAGTCCCACAACTCAAAATGCTATGACCACCAAAAGAATAGTCTCAAATGTTAATGGAAAGATATTAAATGAATCTGCTTATTGATGGGTGGTATCCCAGGGGTGGAAGAATCACCTAGCATGGGTCGATCCCAATATTATGGGTGGTATCCCAGGGATTAAAGGAAAGCCTAGCATGGATCGATCCCGATTTATATGTCTACCACTGATCAGCTGGTTATTCGTATTATATGATGTGCATAGACTGTAAAGTAAAGAATGATAAAGTAAAGAAAAGAATGTAAAGTACCTGATTCCACAATATCAGAAAAGGTGGTCTTGTATCCATACATTGGTATATGATTTCATTTGAGTTCTTATTTCACATATAGTACTATATGCCTTACATACTCCGTACATTCTCCCGTAGTGACGTCTCTCTCGGGGGACCTGCAATTCATGCTGCAGGTATAGGAGCTAGTAGATCTCCCCAGTAGCACAACAGGACATCCAACGGCTATTGGTGAGCTCCAGGTTGATTCGGTGCTTTCCGAGTCTATATAATGTATTTTGGTACTGTATAGTAGTCGAGTGTAAGGCGGGGCCTGTCTCGACCTTAACCCCATAATGTTTTATCATTTAGAGGCTTTGTACACTATGTATAGTGAAGTGTGGTTGTGTCTCGTGTCTTAGACAACATGGCCCCAACGGCCACGTCATGTGCACTTTCTTTTGGCTTGCTAATACTGTCTACTTTCATGAAAACATGTTATCCACTATGGCAGCACCTTTAAATGTTCATAGATAGAGCATGATTACAGGTTGGTCCTTCCGAACCTTCTCGGCAACGGGTGCCGGTCCGCCTTAATTGTAACAACCCGAGAGCACCCCCTAGCCGTTACATGCGTATTCGACCTCTCGGAGGTCTTATATAAGCCTTAGCATTCATTCATCGCATAGATCATAAAATCACTAAGAATTTAAAAAATTTACTTAATAAAGCCATAAGACTTCAAGGGTTATCAACATTTGAAAACATCAATATGCAAGCAGAACTACTAAGTCTCTTTAACCGATCTTAGACAAGAACTTAAAACGTACTAAGGGACACGACCCTTTACAAATTGAAATGAAACTTAAGTGTCTAGTACAATAACTAGGAAACTTCTAAACATAGTCCTCGAATCTTGAGGACATACCAAAGACTTGGAAGAGTGAAGCAATCCAAGCAACTCCAAAGCACAATCTACTCCTAGTTACCACAACCTACACTTGTAGTAGATAGAAGAAATGGGTTAGTACAATACACGTACTAAGTAGGAGAATATGCAAAACATGCTAAAAAGGACATTTGTTCAGAAGTAATGCTTTCATGCCATTTGATAAAATCTTATGAACATCAACATAATAGGCACCTTACAAGTCATAACCGACAATACAAAGTCATATGCTTCACAATACCTCATAAACATACATAACCCATTTACCCTTACCTTCTTGCCTTGGACCTGCACTTTAAGTAACCCTTAAGCAATACATTTGTGCAATGTATGGGCAATGTCACATACCATCACCCACACTAAGGCACCACCTTAAGGTCACACAAAGTGCACTTACCATGCATACCTCAACCTTCACTAATTGATCACATGAAACATATAAGCACATAAGCCAACAAGCCACTTCATAAAACTAGAACACTCATCAAATGTCATCCCAACACTTACCTAAGTAAGACATGGTGAAGCAGCCCATACTACCTCTCCATACCACACCCAAGTGATCCTTAAAGCTACACAAGACAAGCTCTATTCACATCTCAACATAAATTATTCTTTCAACTTAATGTATTTAGACAACTTCATTCACTAATGGCATAAGATCATCACATACATTCAATTCAACATAAGCACTTACATTCACATTAGCATGCTAAAAGACCAACACTTTCATTAATTAGCCCAAAGAGACTCATTCATTCATTATCATTACTAAGACACACCAAGATCTCCCTTAAATGTCTACTTGTGCAATGTCCATATGATGTCCCATTCCACCACCTATCATAAGTAGTACATCCATAAGAGACCCTAGTTCATTCATTCATTAATTTGGGGGAAGAGCCTTAACCGACATAGACCATGGAGCTTGACATGGAATCCCGGTAATACCCTTACCGGATGAGGGATCC
Source organism: Solanum gracilifrons (assembly GCA_029582605.1). Taxonomy (NCBI): domain Eukaryota; kingdom Viridiplantae; phylum Streptophyta; class Magnoliopsida; order Solanales; family Solanaceae; genus Solanum; species Solanum gracilifrons. Next base: position 19,825 of record JAJOOH010027188.1, read on the forward strand.
ATACTTGCCTAAGGTAGGGTCATTCTTTTAGATTTTACGTGGTAGAGACCACTAGCTAGTCCTATGTGGGCACATAATTAAGGGATATGGGGATTGCTTCTAAGTACCCACATCTCGACTAACTAAGGGGCACCCATCTTAAGGGTTGCTACTAAATACTCACATCTCAACTAACGAAGGAGTATCCACCCATCTGCATATCCTCTCGGTGCTAGATATTACTCCCCCACGGAGTTTGGACATTCATTTCATTTAGGAATAAGGATTGCTACTAAGTACTCTCATGTCAATTCATGAATGAGCACCCATCCTAGCCCAACATTCATTCATTAAGGAAGCTCTTGGATTCAAAGATGAGAAAACCTTTCATCTAGGAACCCCATTCATTTAAAGGAGTACTTTATGAGGATATCCTTACAATAGAGCCAACTTTCATTCATTAGCATTAACTCCCGTTCTTTCATTCTTTTTTCACTAGGTGTGAGAGTAGGTAAACATAGTCTATCCTAGCCTCACCTTCATTATAAGTCATTCAAAGAAGACATCAACCAAGCATAACACATAAAGTCTCTACACAAGGTCACATTTCATGCTATTAGACGATACACAAATTCACATCATATCACATTACCTTCAGATAATCAACATTTACTCAAAACAACAATCATCCAACTTTGCCTACAAGGCCATGGTCACAACATGCTTATAAAGTAAACATCTTCCCACTTTCAAAGGGATCAAACCTCACAATTCTAACATCTAAAACATATATATATATATATATATATATAATACTATAATAAAATAATCTATTCACAAC
>JAJOOH010027189.1:0-11585 GCA_029582605.1 Solanum gracilifrons
AAATAAAAAAAAAATTAATGAAAAAATAGAAAATTTTGTTAATTTTTTTTTGGGACGGGGTGTGGGGGCGGGGCTGGTAGGGGGTAGGGGGTGTGGAGGGGGGGGGATGGTAATGTTTTTTAAAAAAAAAATTAAATTTTGTTAATTGTTTTTTTGGATGGGGTGGGGGGTGGTCATGTAGGGGGTACAGGGTGTGGGGTGGGTGGGTAGGGGATGGGGTGGTAATTCTTTTTTTTCTTTTAAATTAAAATATTTTAATGAAAATTTTGTTAATTTTTTTTTTTGGGATGGGGGGAGGCTGGTAGGGGTGGAGTGAAGTGATAAAAAAAACTTTGAATTGTTTTTTATTTTTAAAGTTTTTAACAAGATTTCTATTATAATATGGGTAAATATGGTTACCCATATTATCCATTGGGTAACTCATTTTTATCAATTTAAAATGTGAGTCGAGTCGAGTAACTTATCCATTTTTATTTAACTCGATTTTTTATCGACTCGACTCGCTCGTTTGTCGCTCCTACTCGCTAGCAATTAAAGTAACATCCATTTTCTGTCTACCTATGAAGGTCATCTGATGTTTGTTCACAAGCTTGCTTATCACCCTCTTCAATCTCTCTGCTAGAACCTTGACTATGGTTTTGTACACCCCTATGATCAAACTAATTGGTCTAAAATCTCTCAGATCATTTGCCCCATCATCTTTGGAATCAAAACTACAAATGTAGCATTAAAACTTTTTTCAAATTTCTGATGTGTGGAAATTCTGGAAGGTCAACATTAAGTCGTCCTTTATAGTTTACAGTAAGTTTGAAAAAAAAAAATCATTGTGTAACCATTCAGGGCCAGATGTCTTTTCACCTGCACACATTTTGATCCCTTCTAACCCTCTGCTCTTCAAACTTTCTTGTAAGCCATTGTTGTGCCTCCATAATAATAGTTTGAACATAAAAAATATTCAAATCTGGACGTCAACTTTTAAATTCTTTGTAAAGATTTTTATAGAAATCCACAATGGACCTCTTAATCTCCATAGAAACAGAGGACATAACCTCATCAATCATCAAAGAATCTATAGTGTTGATTCTCTTATGCGCAATGGATTTCAACATCATTACATCAATGTCTCAAATTCTTAAGTCAAATTTTAATATTCTTAATTTATATTATATTTTTCATTGAAAATTTGGATTGTTTTCCTTCTTTACATACATCATACTCTCTTCATACCTCACTTATAAAATTATTGAGTATATTATTGTTTTTCAATTTATATATGTGAACTAGAAAAAAAATTAAAACATATTTGCTAAAGTTGACTTTATGCCCCAATCTTGTTGAGAGAGCCATACTCATCTAGCCAACTACATACTATCATGGTGCATTGGAATTGTATATTCTAGACAATGCCTCTCTACTAGCCAAATATTGTTTGTTTCTAAGCAATTTGACATCAACATATACACAATCGGATCGGTTAAAATTATAATAATAATTAAATTAAATTAAAAAAAAAAAAGGCATCTTCATGTAAAAAATTCAAAAATAAACGACTTGATTAGCTGACCTTAAAAATTGTTCCTTTTTGGAGTATCCTTGAAAATGCATATATAACTTTATCAAAGAAAATAAAAGTAGGATTTCAACATGGCAAAGACGGGAAATGACAAAAAGTGAGACAATGTCAAACAGATGTCTTGCTAGTCTTCTTCAGTGCCGATAATTTATGTTTTTATCTCACTGAGAATTGAGATAGAGATGGAATAGATAAGTACTACACATTTGGCTGATTTAAGGATCATATTGGGATAACTACAACCTACCACTTAGCACACTAAAGACGAATAGACCAACGGTATAACCTAACCACCAATTAAGTTAATGAAAATAACGACAAGACAATAAATACTACTAGTTATAGAATTTCCCCAATACCTGTAATTATAAAATATAACAATTAGCAGAATAGTTGAAGTGGCAAAATCCACAGAGGTTGTGTGGGTGCTCAAGCATCAACTTGAGTTGCATATTCATATTTATTTGGTGCTCAATGAATTACCCTTGCTTATGGAGTTTGAGGTCACAACTAAAAATTAACCAAAAGTATAATGTGACGCTTTGAAAGTAAATATTGTGGATGTCACATGGACTCTATACTTATATAATGATAAATATGGTAGATCACCCTTCAATTCGTCCCCAAACTGATAGTGACCCAAAAATTACTTGCAAATCCACTCTACTGTACCGGCCAAAGATAGCTCACTATTTTCTACTGCCATCTTCATCCACCTTCCATTTTCTTTAACAATTCCTCCACTTAATTATCGTTCTTTTCTTCTCACTCAAAGCCATGCTATCTCTAAAAGAATCAGACTCAAAAGTTGAAGAGGTTGGATTGTTTTTTCTCCATTACCTGCTTTCGGTTCTCACCTATTATCTGCCCTATAAAGTACTTGATTATCACATATATACCCAAGATTGGTGTGTTTCAAAGACTTCAATACAGCAATTAACCATCATTTCTATTGTACTTCCCCTTTTAACCTTAATTTAAAAGCATAAAAATAGCACCAAAGTCGCTGAAAAGTTTTGAAACATAACAATATAGAGATGAAATACCAATAGATGGCCTAAGCACTTAAGCAAGGAAGAATAGCCAAAGGATCAAAAACATTTCCTTGGTACTCATATCACTATTTTACCAGAGGTGATGGTTGAGATAAGAAGGTGACAGAGTAGAGAGGAGGTAATCAGTAATATCATCCCTTTCATAAGCTTATATATAAGTTGATAAAAGAGATCTATGATAATTCCAAGAAGCAAGCCAGGTAGTGATAGTTTTGACTAAGTTTGCCAATCAATGTGTAACCATCAGACTTCCTCGGCCATAAGGTGTTCTATCACCTTGACTGTAGGAGAGGCTTTTATTGTTGTTGGGAACCTATTTAAACTCTATATTAAAGTCTTCTCCTACGAGAGAGCTCAATAAATTCCTTTAAAGACTCTACACTATTAAACTCTTCTTTTAGACAATAACTCAATCAACTTTTAAAACTCTGGCAATGCTCTCCTTTCCAAAGAGTGAGTTGGCTTGGCTTTTAATGAAAACAGTTTTCACCACGACTTCCATTGGAGCCTGGGTCGTCTGATAAGATGAACACGATTCAACATTTAAGTTCAAATACGCTAGTAAAATCAATTATAGACAGATCATATATGCAGCTGCACATGAGCAGAGTGTAATCTTTCATTGTTTCAGCTTCACTCAATATGTTGAAGCATACTGAATCATTGAACAAAAGTCATAGCCACGATGAAAAAGTTAACAAGGTCCTAGCCACATTATCTGACACAAATATAATCTGGCCATGGTGATTTCATATTTGCCTCGAGAACTCTAAATTTACATTTAAACTCATTTTTATATAGTAAAGGGCTTTCAGTATAAAGCAACACGTCATCACGGCAAACGGACCTAGAATCTGGTCACTTAGTCTGAGCAGCTTGAGATGAAGTCTCTCTACCTATCAGTATCACAACACAATATTTTATAGAAAAATAAATTCAAACAGCATGCCTCTGAAAAACAAAGCATGTAGTTAACCACACAACCAATATTCAAACAACACCCCTCTTGAAATGAGCATTACTTAATAAGTACATTAAGAAATCCGTATATTACAAAAACATGAGAGAATACAACACAAGTCATTCACTAGACTCGCTAAGCATGAACATATTGAAGATATAGCCATCAAATAATACAGTGGAACAGGTCAAATGCTAAATAATGAACACCCAACATAAACATAAAAAAGGAAAAAGAAAAGGTATATGTTGCAAAATCAGTAAGGATTGTAGTACCCTGCAGCAGGTGGTATTCCAACGCCGTTTACTGGTGGCATTCCATAAGGCATCACAGGGGGTTTCCCTGGACCATAGTATCCTCCGGTAGTGATCTTGGTCAAACTCGTTTGACCTTGCATGCCATCTCTGCTATACTGCTGCCATACCATCTGTTCCTGCACTAGCAATTGCTCTTTCTTCTGCAAATCTGCCATTTGCACATAAGAGGGCGGTGGAACACTCAAAGATGCGGCAAAGGGGTCTTGTCCAACTGTCTGGACTGTTCCATCAGGTGCAGGGAGTGCCAAAACTGGTGTAGCACTCTTCCCTACTCCTGGCAATGCCACACTGCTGGCACTGCCACCACTCGATTGCGCAGTGGCTACATGTTGCCCAACAACACCCTGATCATACATGCCATTCAACAATAGTGGATCAAGACCGCCACCCAATGCCGCCTTCTGCTTAGACAAATTACTTGCTGTCTCCACCAAAGCCAGTTCCCAATCAGCCTTACCACTCTCAGCTGCTGGATTCTGCCAAGCAGATGTAACCTCTGGTTCCCCATTGGATGGGAATGCTTCCCACGACCCATTTGCATTGCTTGTTCCTGGTCCTGCAAATAATGCCAAGGCAAATTTATTCCCCTGATCATCAACAGTAACACCCTCCTCCCTCAAATCCACCAAATCTCTGGTTTCCTGAATAACAGGCTTAGGCTTAGGAGGCTCTGGTTCAGGAGGCGGTGGAGCAGTATAATCCTCTGGTGGTGGCAATGCTTTAATTTCATTCATATCCGGTATTGGCTCCTCTTCCTGTGGAGCTGGCTGGCTCTCTACTTTCCTTTCAGGACTCTTCATCGCCTTAGCTCTATCTCTCACAAACTCCTCCAATGTATCTAATAGCTTGCTTGTAATCCTCGACACTTCTGGGTATTCTGACGACCTTGACACACCTATATCCTTGCACCAGTTATAGAATCCCACCAACTCATCTATCTGCTTGGCTGCACTAGAATAGGCATCAAAGGCCTTGAGACAATCCTCATACTCCATATCAAAAAATTTATCCAACAGAACAGCCAAAACATCACATATATCTGTGTAAATTTTGTAACTTTCTTTAACCACAGGGTACAAAGCAACCAAGACCATCCTTTCATTCTTAGCCAAACCAGTTGGCCGACAAGACAAAAAGCGATCTAGCAGTCTCTGCAAATGAGTCATTTTCCCAAAAATCCTTTCAGGCTTCATCTCTCTCAATGGAGTCACATCTTTCTTCTCCTGTATTGACTCTCTCACATCACCTGAAGATCTGGACCTCCTCATTCCATAACCAGGCTCATCTCTAAAGTCCCCATGATTATAACCATATCCGTGGTTAGAACTCTGGGGCGATCTCCATTGTTCATCCTTAGATCCATACCTTTCCATCTCTCCACCATTTTGCTTCCTCTCAAAAACCATCAATTCTAACCTCTGATCCAAATACAAAGCATAAGTCCTTACAAAAGCGGAATGATCCCATGAACTGGCGTGAGCCTCATCTCTGAAATCCGACAAATTTAGCAGCCTTGTTCCCCTCCTGGTAGCATACATAATTTCTTGCTGAAATACAGCATCTCCATCATTGAGAAGTCGGTGAATTAGCATCAAACACTTGAGAGCAACAATCCAATCTCGGGTTTTTCCCAACCTTTTGGAAATTGCAGACATGCAGGCAGTGACATAACCCCGTGAAGATGAAGTCAATTGGAGAATCTCCCTTATGTACTTCTCTCCAGCTGGTTCATCATCGTGGCTAGTAGCCTTAACAATAGCAACTTCCAGCTCTGGTGCCATGTTGCTGGCAACTTTGGCAATTCCTATGCTTGTCTGGTCCTTCACAGCCCCTATGGCCTTTCGGATGGTGGTGGGCGCCATGGCAGGTAAAAGTAGATTTTTACTGCAGTAATTGTTTCTGCGGATTAATTTAAAGATTTGATCTGTTAAAACAGGCCATCCAAGAAACAGATTTAACAAAAGAAAATTTGAAGTTTGTATATTAGGAGAATGAAGTAGTACATATTCAGAAAAGGAAAATCAAGTAGTAACAAAATTAGGAAAGAAAAATCAAAAGTTGAGACTTACCTGAGCGGATACAGATCTGTAAGGAAAGAGCAGATAATTGAACAAAGAGAGTTATGCTTTTTAGCAGCAAATGTATAACAACAAACGCCACAACTAATCTCTCTATATATTTGGAAACAATTAGTAAGATCTAAAATAAGTCACGCCGTTTGGATCTGAAAATTGTCGCCATTCTAGTGACCGTGTTTTAGGTCAGTATTGTTATGAGACCATTCTGTTTGTCAACAGTGACATGTTTTTTCGGTTTTTAATTACTTGTTTATTTTTAAATTGTTATATTTATTAAAAAAATAATTATTGATATATTAAGCTTATCATTTTATCATTTATTAATTATGAAGTAGATTAGTTAAAAACTTAATCTTTTTAAGAAATTCTACTTTTTCAAAATTGAGGATGTAATGAGTAAAAAAAAAATATTTTATTCTTTCTTAATTTATCAAATTAGACAAATAATTAGGAATAACTAAAAAGAAAAAAAATGAACAAGTAATTGTGGGACAGAAGGAGTACAATATGACCATATTTTATTATCTTCTCACTACCCCTATGCTTTCTGATCATTCTCACTTTCACCAAAATCATTTCTTACAAAATTACTATATTGTTGTAAATAATGAAATGTGAAAATTCACTTTAGGCATGACTAATCTTAGATTTTCCTTTTGACTTTAAAGGATTAGAAATACATTCCTACCTTTTATATATATCCCTCTTATCTTTAGAAATACATAGAGATTGAAATATTTGAAGGAAAAACATTACTACCCTTTCTTTCTTTTTCTTTTTCTTTTTCTTTTTCTTTGTCATTTAACTTTTCATATATTTATTTTATAACACGTTATCAGCACGAAGTCTCTTATAAGGTATGTTTCGATGATATAACTATTTCTATTTTCAAATTCTAAACACAAGTATACATTTGAATATTTTCAGTTTTTATATTCTCTAAATAATATTAGGTGGTAAAGTAAACTTTATTAATTGATGAAAATAAAAATAAATTATTAAAGAATACTGCATATGATATTCTTAATTTTTTAATGGTTAAAAATTTATCATTTTAATCTAATTTGACTATTTTTATGATAATTTTGATCATGTCAAATTTGTCAAAATTGGAGTTCATGGCACTTGATATTTTTGGCAAAAAATATCTATCCTGGGTACTCAATGCTGAAATTCGGCTAGACGCTAAAGGTCTTGGTACCACCATTACTGAGGGTAATGCAACATCGAGTCAAGACAAAGCAAAAACTATGATTTTTCTTCGTCATCTTTTGGATGAAGGACTAAAGGCCGAATATTTGACAGTGAAAGATCCACTTGAATTGTGGAATAGTTTAAAGGAACGGTATGACCACCTTAAGGCAATGATATTGCCAAGGGCTTGTTATTAATGGATACACTTATGATTACAGGACTTTAATATTGTATGTGAATATAATTTTATTGTATATATAATAACTTCCCAATTAAAATTATGCGAGGAAAATATAACAAATGAGGATATGTTGGAAAAAACTCATACTACTTTTCATTCCTCAAATCTGGTGTTATAGCAGCAATACCATGAAAGGGTGATTTAAAAAGTATTCAGATTTAATCACATGCCTTCTTGTGGCTGAGCAACATAATACCCTTTTGTTGAAAAATCATGAAGTCCGTCCCACTTGAACTGCTCCATTACCGAAAGCAAATGTGGTAGAAGTTGTAACACCTCGAAATTTGGAAGATGGAGAAAATAAATGATTTTTGGGTTGCAGGTTGTGTCTACGTTTCCCATCTACGGACCGTAGAAGCTACGGACTGTAGATGGCAACCGTAGAAAGTGGAAAAATAATTTTTCTAAAATTAAGTCTCAGTACCCCTTTTGTACGGGTCACCAGGACGGCCCGCCATCATTTGTACGAATCATAGATAAGTCTTGTAGGTGAGTCCTAGACTTAGTGAAATTTTAAGGGTCAAAGTTGATTTCTACGGATCGTAGAAAGACCTACTAACCGTACACACATTCTGTCAAAAGATAGGAAAAATCATGGTCCAGTACTTGGTCTACGGTTGACCAGTACAGATCAGAGGAAGTGCTACGATCCATAGGTCCAAACCATAGGTCGAGTCCGACAATTATTTTTAATGGGATTTTGGGTTTTTTTTCTAATTGTTTTAACCCAATACTATGTCATTTTTCCTTCTACCCTAAGCCCTATATAAAGCATTTAAGACCCCAATTTACCCATTTTCAACTCATTCTCCTAAAGTCCCTAAACTTGACCAAATTGACTCTCCAAATTCTCTCAATGCTAAGGAAGAAGAAGAAGAGTTAGGGTTTCATCCAAGTCTCCAATCCTCCATTCTTTATGGGATTCTAATATCACGGTATGTGTGTATCCACCCATGAAGTCCTTTCCTCCATGGGTGCCCCAAGGATTAACATTCCCAATTCAATTTCTAATTGATCAAATTAGGGTTTCAATTCAATAAATGTGGGTTTCTTCCAATCATGATTAATTATGATTGATTAAGTCTTATAATGCATTATTTGATGTTAATCTATGATATTTAGTTGAAATTGCATAGCATATACCCATGCCTAAATTATACTTTTCAACCATGATCCTATGATGAACCCATGATCTATGAATTATGAATTTTGAAGATATGCATGTTTTCATGTAATGCTTGTAAATGATTTGAAGATGCTTTGAAAGGAAAGTGTCAATGCTACTGTGAAAGTATTTCTCACTTATTATGATGATCATGATTGTGAAAGGTATTTCTCGCAAATGAATTCATATTAGTGAAAGGTTTTCTCATCCTGTTGAATAATATTTAGGGAAAACGCTCATAAATATCTTGAACCTATGGGAAAAGACTCATAAATACCTTTCTTCCACCTTTGGGTCTAAAAATATTCTTAAGATTTATTTTGGGCTCAAATATACCCCTCAACCTAACAGAAATATTCAAGTCAACTTTAACTTTTTAAAAAGCCAACTGGCCTTTTCTAATTGTTGATCAAATTAGGGTTTCAATTCAATAAATGTGGGTTTCTTCCAATCATGATTAATTATGATTGATTAACTCTTATAATGCATTATTTGATGTTAATCTATGATATTTAGTTGAAATTGCATACACCCATGCCTAAATTATAATTTTCAACCATGATCCTATGATGAACCCATGAGCTATGAATTATGAATTTTGAAGATATGCATGTTTTCATGAAATGCTTGTAAATGATTTGAAGATGCTTTGAAAGGAAAGTGTCAATTCTACTGTGAAAGGATTTCTCACTTATTATGATGATCATGATTGACAGAGGCATTTCTCGCAAATGAATTCACATTAGTGAAAGGTTTTCTCATCCTGTTGAATAATATTTAGGGAAAACGCTCATAAATATCTCGAACCTATGGGAAAAAACTCATAAATACCCTTCTTCCACCTTTGGGTCTAAAAATATTCTTAAGATTTATTTTGGGCTCAAATATACCCCTCAACCTAACAGAAATATTCAAGTCAACTTTAACTTTTTAAAAAGCCACCTGGCCTTTTCTAATTGTTGATCAAATTAGGTTTTCAATTCAATAAATGTGGGTTTCTTCCAATCATGATTAATTATGATTGATTAACTCTTATAATGCATTATTTGATGTTAATCTATGATATTTAGTTGAAATTGCATATACCCATGCCTAAATTATAATTTTCAACCATGATCCTATGATGAACCCATGAGCTATGAATTATGAATTTTGAAGATATGCATGTTTTCATGAAATGCTTGTAAATGATTTGAAGATGCTTTGAAAGAAAAGTGTCAATTCTACTGTGAAAGGATTTCTCACTTATTATGATGATCATGATTGAAAAAGGCATTTCTCGCAAATGAATTCACATTAGTGAAAGGTTTTCTCATCCTGTTGAATAATATTTAGGGAAAACGCTCATAAATATCTCGAACCTATGGGAAAAGACTCATAAATACCCTTCTTTCACCTTTGGGTCTAAAAATATCCTTAAGATTTATTTTGGGCTCAAATATACCCCTCAACCTAACAGAAATATTCAAGTCAACTTTAACTTTTTAAAAAGCCACCTGGCCTTTTCTAATTGGTGACATACTTACCCATTTTTTTTTTGACGTGCCTTACACAACCTGTGAGTTCTTCCTCTCCTCCAAAATCCATCGTACATCTTTTTTCTCCTCAAAAATTCATCGATCTATGGTTCTTCCTCATTGAAGTGCATACTGTGCAATCCACAATTGCTTCTAACCTGAAATCATGAACATTATCAAACAATCCATTTGTTCCTAACACGATTATATCACTTGCCATTACTAGAACATTGACTTTCTCCAATACAGTCGAATTGCTGAACTTTGAATTTGTACACAACTATCCCCTCTCAAGTCTCTGATCACTACAAATTCGCTATCTCCCACGTTAACATCGTGCAATATGTCATCGGAAAGAGTCAAAATACAAGCAGTAGAAGAACCGTTCGCCTTTGCATTCGAAAAAGCTTTATTGAAAACTTTCACCAAATAAATACTACTACTCTGCTTCTGCTTGTGATTGCAGATTTAGCATTTTTCATCAATTACCTTGAATACCCACCTGAATCAACACCCTTTTTTGCCCACCTACCAACACAATCAGCAACATCAATTGTTTGTTCCTTAGCACAAATAAAGCTTGCATCTTCACCTACTGGCACAAATAAAGTTTGATTTTTACAAATCTAACTCCAGACAATTCACATCTGAAGTGTATATCTATATAAAAAAGTTTAAAAGTCGAGTAATGTTGAGTTGTTCCGTGAAATATAATACGATTTTTTCCAAGGCGTTAAAAAAATATTGAATCTATAGATACAATATGATTTTCTATTAAAAGGTATTTAGATGAACCCTCTTCATCCTATCTAACTATGTCATGTGCATGTATATAAGAACCCTTCGATTTAACTACCCGAATCTGGAAACACAAATTTCACTTAGTATTGCTTTCTTCAATTAGTAAAGCAATTTGAATGTCATGCAGGAAAAACTTTGACCCTCACTGACATTGAGAAACCATTACCGCTTGCCAAAGTTAATTAAAAAGATCCGATGGATTTTGGAGGAGGAGAAGAACTCATAGGTTTAGTGTAAGGCAAGTAGAAAAAAGAAAACAGGTAAGTCTGACACCAATTAGAAAATGTCAGGTGGCTTTTTAAAAAGTTAAAGTTGACTTGAATATTTATGTTAGGTTGATGGGTATATTTGAGCCCAAACATAAACCTTAAGGGTATTTTTAGATCCAAAGGTGGAAGAGGGGTATTTATGAGCCTTTTCCCATAGGTTAGGAGTATTTATGATCCCTTTTGATCTCAAAGTATGGATTGGTATTAATCATTGCCTTTCCTATGTTAAAATGACATCTGACTTTTGTCTATTTCATTGAAAATTTGACTTAGCATTGAGAGGGCTTTGAGATGGAGGCTCAAATAGGGTCGTCTCTCGTAGCAACCTCTAGTCCCAAACTACATGCCCCCGTAGGATGTCTTAATTGTCCTAGTAAGTGGATCCACTTTAGCAAATGATGATATGTACAGATT
>JAJOOH010027190.1:0-21942 GCA_029582605.1 Solanum gracilifrons
ATATGTATATAGGTTAGATAATTGTATATTATACATATGCATTTGTATATATGGCAAGCGAGATTGGGAGAGGGAGGAGAAAGGCGAGCAAGAGAGGGAAGAAAGTGGGAGAGAGGTGAATTGTATATGTATATAGGTTAGATAATTGTATATTATACACATGTATTTGTATATTCTGGAGAATTATACATATACAAATGTGACTAATTATACAAACTCGAAGTCAGCCCGAGCAATTAATGTATAATGTTAGTCGTGAGTGGTAATTATAGCAAACTATAGCTATGATGAGTAATTAAGTATTATAAGTTTGCTTAACCGCGTAATTTTCTCATGTAATAATTAGAGCCGTCAAAATGGGCTTAGCTCATGGGGCCTGCTTAACCGGGTAGGGTTGGGGTAGGGTTTTTCAAGCCCATTTAAAACTAGGGCTTATATACCCCACCCATATAAGCCATTGGCCCTTGAGGCTTGATCGGGGCTGGGCCAGAGTTGGCCCATGAGCCAAAACTTTTTATTCAAGAGTAATTTATAATAATCTCACTAGTATATAATCTAATAATTTGAATACACGCTATGTTGTAATATTATGAATCTTCGTACCCATATACATGTATCTCGGAATATATGGACTCAAAATTAGGTTAATTTGTTCTAGATACGCTCTATCAAAGTAGATTCGCATGTATCTAGGATACATATACAAATCTTACGCCCTCGCCTCCCTACCATCTTGCTTGTCACTCTCTTATCTCACTCGCATGTCTGGTATGCGAGATACATGCTAATTACACTAAATTTTTGCTAGTGTTATTGAAACAACACCATTGTTTGCCATATTTGATTTGACAATCTTCTCATTTTCTTGATGTTATAGAATTACAAGTTTGAAAAGAAAAAAAAAGGGCTAGCCCGCCCCAGCCCTCGGTCCTGCTGGGTTGGGTTGAGCATTTTCAGGCCTACCAAATAAAAGGCCAACCCGCCCTAGCCCTTCAAATTCCTTGTCCCGCGAGGTTTGGGCCGGGTGGGGCTGGGCCGGCCCTTTTTGACGGCTCTAGTAATAATATTTCTTTTATCCGAACTTTTGTATAGCAAGAACTTAATATGGTAAAATTCTTTGTCAAGATTGTCAAATTTGGTCTACTATAAATAATTGCAAGTTTACATACAAATCATCTAATATGATAGAAAAAAATAAAGGGAAAAAGGATAAATATATTTCCGAACTATCGTAAATTGTATACAGATAACCTCCGTCATATTTTTGAAACTTTGGTGCCCCTGCCGTAAAAAAACTAATGTTTATTTGCCCTTCACTCTAACGGAAGACTAAATAGGGACATGTGGTTCAATCCTACGGAGGGACCAATTTGACCAATTAATTAGACCCAAATTTAAAAACCCACCTGAAACCCTTTGACCCAAATTAAAACACCCAGCTCGCCTCCTTTTCCAGCTGAAACAAACACCAAACAGAAAAGCTCGCCACCACCAAAACGCGAGACTCAGTGTTATGCTTTTTCGGGCAAGATCAAGGTTGAGGAGTCAGATGCAGTGACCACATGCACTATTCTTATTTGTGACCAGATGGCTAATGTCTTGTTTGATCCGGGTTTTCTGTTTGGTGTTTGTTTCGGCTGGAAAAGGAGGCGAGCTGGGTGTTTTAATTTGGGTCAAAGGGTTTCGGGTGGGTTTTTAAATTTTGAGTCTAATTAATTGGTCAAACGGGTCCCTCCGTAGGATTGCGCCACGTGTCCCTATTTAGTCTTCTGTTAGAGTAAAGGGCTAATAAGCACTAGTTTTTGGACGGCAGGGGCACCAAAGTCCCAAAAGTATGATGAAGGATATTTGTATACCATTTACGATAGTACGGGGGTATATTTGTCTTTTTTCCCAAAAATATATATATAACGTGCAAGTCATGGAATACAAAATTTTGATCTTTATTATAAAACCCCATTTTGGATCGCAATAAATAATTGAAATCACCCCTCGGTAGCAGGATAAATAAGATTTTCTACGATGTTAATCAGAAGATTCAAGTTAGAACTAACTTCTAATACAAATCACTTTTTATATGAACCTTCATACGATCTAAATTAATAGGATGTTTAGGTTTTGACTATCATGTTATATAATTATAAAAAAGGAATCATTAGTGAAATTATGAAAATGTCAAAAATGTTCTTAAATTATGTGAGATGAATAAAAATATTCTATGTTTATAGTTTGATTCAAAAATATCTTTATTATCAATATTTTAGTCCAAAATGCCCTTGATGTTAATAGTTTGATCCAGAAATACCACTATTGTTACTAAATTGGTCAAAAATCCTCTTTTTCAAATAAATAAATATATATCATTATTATTATTATTATTAACACATTTTGTTCTTAACAAAAATATTACCTTTAATAAATTGTATTCTTGTTTTCTTTCTTTTAAAATGACTTTAATCAATGAAATGTAGAAAATAATTTTGTCTTCTTCTTAATCTCAATTAAAATAGAATAACTAAATGCACTTTTTTAATGGATAATATATGTCATGTATTTAAGATCATAATAAACTCATCATTAATGTTCACTTAGATATATAATAATAAAAAATAACTATAACAAAATAAGAAATATTTTTTCTTTTTCCAAATTGAAGTAGGATAAAAAAATTATTAGGAAAAAAATGCGTTAAAAAGGAAAAAAAATATATTTTTATTTATTAAAAAAAAGACCTTTTAACCCATTAAGTAACAATAAAGACATTTTTGAATCAAAATATTAATTGATGACATTTTTATTCAATTTCACATAATTTAAGGAGATTCTTTACCTTTTCCCGATGATATTATTAAGGTGACAATAATTTTCTTTTCTAAAGTATTTTTCCTATAGTTTTTATTTTGTATTTGTCAAACTTGTTTTTGAAAAATAATTCTCGAGACAAAAATCAACCAGAAACAACTTCTCTACTTCATATATAATACATAGAGATCGATAAGATAATTGTACATTCCATTTTATTTAGATTCCACTTATGTGAATTGAGATCACTTTGGCACTATCCCAATAATGATAATTAACAACAATAACTTAATTGACGCTAAATATATTTTTTAGAGATAATTACCATTCTTTGTAAATGTGCCTAAAGCCTATAAAGACATTGAATCCAATGACAATTAACTAACCCTGATAAAAGTTTTAACACATTTTATTAATATATGCTTATTAACGCTATATAAAAGTAATTTTTATATAGTGTGAATATATTATTGTTGTACGTATTGAAATTATTGAGGTGGGCTAATTACATCACACTTCATTCATTTTTTTCATTCTATATAAAGGCAATAAAATCAAGCAATTCCATGCACCACCCCAAACCAAAACATTTCCCTTTGGCTTTTGCCTTACTCGAATTTCTTCTGTTTCATCGATTTTGTCTGAATTCCACCTTTTTTTTTTCGAAAAAAATGAAGTTGGAAAATGGTCAAAAGATTGGGAGGGTTCATGAGAGAGCTGAGGGTCCTGCAAAAATTTTAGCCGTTGGGACAGCAACTCCTTTTCATTGGGTTGATCAAACCTCCTATCCTGATTATTACTTCAAGGTTACAAATAGTGAGCATTTGGTGGACCTCAAAGAAAAATTTAGACGTATTTGTAAGTTATATCCCCCTTTAATATTGCATATTTATAGTTGTTATTTAGTTTTGAACGTTTAAGTTTAATACACTGACGATATAAAAGATGATATGTGTATAATCAGGTCACTTAATAACATATAATATATCTTATTTTTATAATTATAAATTTTACATTTTAAGAAGGTTTTGCAGGTAGATATATATATATATTTTGAAAGACTTGACTATAAAAAGTTATTATTCTGTCAATATATATAACTTAATTAAACTAGTTAAGTGATAAGTATATTGAGTGGAGTAACATTGATTGGTAACTTAGAAAAAAAGGCAATTAATCGATTAAAACATGTTAAATTAGACTGATGATATAAGAAAATTATTGCACACTACCAATGTATATCATTAGAAACAAAATTCATTCGCTACATGCCTATATACATTTGGAGCATTTGTTTAGGTTTAATGATCACTTGTATACAAACTTGTACTTTTGTTGAGTTTCTCACATCGACTATTAAGAGTCGGGGATTCTATGGTCTACGATCATCACCTCTTAAGCTAGTTTTGGAAGTTGCTGATGAGCTAGATTTAATTGTACATATCTTTATTATGTTCTAATTTTTTTCTCTTTCTCAAGTAGCATGTATAGAGGATATAAAATAAGCGAAAGTCGCTTGAGATAAAACCTATATTAATTATATAGAAAGAAATTAAAAAAGATAATCTATACATGTGATACAATGATACTAATCTGTTATATGAGATTAACTTACTCATGTCAATACATCTAATTTAGATTTAATATTTTGTCATGTCAGAAAATTATATGTTATATATAGAGAACTTCTAATATTTTTTTACTAAAATGAACTTGAACAAAGTAACATGAATATTGAGAATTTATACAAAATTTGAAATTGAAGAATAATTTTTATTTGTGTAACATTGTTTTTATTTTTTGTCAAGTCTGGCAACTGTATGACAACACATAAAATTGAAATGATATAATCCCAGTGATGATTGCTTCCTGTTGTAGGATCAGTAGCATGAAATATATTAATATATCTCTGCTAAAATTATATATCTTGGAGTACTATATATGGGCTAAGAAAATCATACTAATATAAATAGGACAAATTACTTAACTACACTCATTTACTTACCTTAATATCCATTTATCCCTTCTTATTTCAAAAATTTCAAAAATCCCTTATTTTACCTATGTATCTATCCCGTGCACAACGCTATGTATCCCGCTATGTGGAATGTATCAAACTCTATGTATCCTGTGCACAGAGCTATGTATCCCGCTATGTGGAATGTATCAAACTCTATGTATCCTGTGCACAGAGCTATGTATCCCGCTATGTGGAATGTATCAAACGATATGTATCCCGTGCACAACGCTATGTATCCCTCTATGTGAAATGTATCAAACCTAATGTATCCCGTGCACAACGCTATGTATCCCGCAAACATCATTTTTAAGGGATTTTTGGTAAATAGAAAACTAGAAGGGATAGGATGTTATTTAGCACTTATAATATGTGGTTCCTATAATTTATACATATAAATATTTGTTATGAAGTGTTTGTATATGATCTAGTCATTAAACCTAAACAAATGGAGATATTATCGTTAGGAAGCGTTTTACTTTTTAATGTGAAACTGTACGGTGTGTAATTGATGTTTCCAAAATATACAATAGTAACTACAAACTCAGTTTAATTTCACAGATACAATTTGAAGAGGATAAGATGTACATAATCTTACTAGTGCTCTAGGACTTTAGCAACCCTCGCGCATTGTCAATGCTTCTCCTGTATTTGATCTTGAAAGCGATAATGTGAACAAGCTCACACAGGAAAAAGTTAATGTTCCCGAAATATAAAATATATCTATAAAAATATGTTATGACAGACCTACTTTAATTAAATTAACGTTTTACAAATGGAGATAATATCTTTGTTTCTGTTCAAGGTCAATTATATAGTGCTAGTCACTTATTACTTGCTCCAATAATTCAATTATATAAATATAAATTATAAATAAGCTGGTTGATATGATTTATTATTAAGGATATATATTGTCCTCTTCCACTCATTAAAGGAAAATAAAAAAAATAAAAAAATATGGGCATTAATTGAGAAGGCAGCCCAATAGTTTCACAAATTCAAAATAAATTACTTAATTATTCGCGTATTATGTTAAATTTGCGCATGTTTCACTATACTCTGAGGATAATTATAGCTCTAAAGACAAAAGGCATACATCGTAGTGAATTAACGTTAAATTTGCTTAGTTAAATGTACTTATAATGATCAAAATTAGAATATATCAATAACTGAATAGTCAAAAATGATATTATCCCATCTACTCTCCCCTTTTTTTTTTCTTTTTTTTTTTACCATTTACCTCTAGAGAAATAGATTTTTTATTTTAATAACTGATTTTATTTTTCATAAATAATTTCAGGCAGCAGAACAATGATTAGGAAAAGGCATATGCTTTTAACAGAAGAAATATTAAAGAAAAATCCAAATTTGTGTTCTTATAATGGGCCTTCCTTTGATATCAGACAAGACATTTTGGTCTCAGAAATACCCAAACTTGGTAAAGAGGCTGCCCTTAGGGCCATTGATGAATGGGCTCAGCCCAAATCAAAAATTACCCATTTAGTCTTTTGTACAAGAAGTGGTGTGGACATGCCTGGTGCGGATTACCAATTAATAAAGTTATTGGGCCTAAGCCCATCAGTTCAACGATTAATGATGTACCAACAAGGTTGTTTTGCCGGTGGCACAATGCTCCGGTTAGCCAAGGACTTAGCTGAGAACAACAAGGATGCTAGGGTACTTGTTGTGTGTGCTGAGAGCTCGGCGATAGGGTTTCGCGGACCGAGCGAAGCTCATCCCGATAACCTTATCGCACAAGCGTTATTCGGGGACGGTGCGGTCGCGGTTATAATTGGGTCGGACCCTAAAGCGGGCCTGGAGAGGCCCATTTTTGAGATTGTCTCGGCGGCCCAGGCGTTTGTACCTAACGGGGATTGCCACCTCGCGTTACGCTTACGCGAGATGGGCCTTACGTTTCACTGTACGAGGGACGTACCACCGACCATCGCGAAAAATGTGGAGAGTTGCTTAATTAAGGCGTTTGAACCGTTAGGCATTTCAGATTGGAACTCGGTGTTTTGGATTCTTCATCCAGGAGGTAATGCAATTGTGGACCAAGTCGAAAGCACATTGGGCCTAGAGCCCGATAAGTTACGGGCCACGAGAAATATCCTTCGAGAATATGGTAACTTGTCTAGTGCATGTGTGTTATTCATATTGGATGAGATAAGAAAAAAATCTACTAGAGATGGGCTGACGACTACTGGAGATGGGCTGGACTTGGGAGTCCTTTTATCATTTGGGCCTGGGCTTACAATTGAGACAGTTGTGCTTCGTAGTGTGCCCATTTAGGATTTTCAATAATGGGCCCATTATGTCTCTCTTTTTTACTTGGGCCTGGCCTTTTGTGATGTTTAATTTCATTTTCATTTTCTTTTGGGTGGAGTTTTTTCATCTATATGCATGTATTAATAAATAAAATAAATATCCACTATCTCCAGACATATTAGATATAATAAATATTGTGATATATTAATGTCATTATTATCTCTCTTGATTCGTGTATTAAATAGCCAACGTAGTTTACTTCATTTGAAAACTTGATTACGATGGGATTTGGTTAAGCTTATAAGATGATCAAATTGATGTTATGACTTCTTTACGTGTTTAATAAACGTTCGAAAGGTATATAACTCAAGTTCTTATAATCTAAAATTAGTCTAAAGTTATAAGTTGATCACTTCTAACTTATAACTTTAGGGCTTATAAATACTTTTTAGTCAAGTTTTTTACTATTTTATCATTAATTAATATTACTGTTTTTAATTCTCAAATATATTTTCTAAAATAAAACTCTAACTTCAATCATTTTATTTTTTCGTTTTTCTTTTTCTTTAAAAAGATACTATTAAATTTGAAAAAAGTAATAATTTAAAAGTTAAGGGTATTTTAGTCTTTTAATTAAAAATAGCTTATCATCATTTTTTTTTTGTTAAACATGCCAATAAATTTCATTATCAGTTTCTACGCGTAACTACTTATTTATAAAATCAATTTAAAAATTTAAAAATAATATTTCAATACTTAAAACTAGGGGTGTTCGTGGTTCGGTTTGGATCATTGATTAAAACCAAAATCAAACCAATCTAGTTAGTTTTTTAAATTTCTAAAACCAAACCAAACCAAACGAAAAAAATAACCGCCGCTTGGTTATTGTTTGTTTGGTTCGGTTTGATTTAGTATTTCTGGTTTATTTGGTTTGAAAGTAATAGTAATTTTTTTGGGGAGTACTTACGTCGATACCCACAAACATCTAGCACATGAACAATCCACAGAAAAGCTATTGTCGGTTCAATTAAGCAATTAAGCAATTAAGCAATACTAGAGTTATCATTACACGAACAAAGTGTTTCAATTAAGAAAAAGTGTGACTATTTTATGTGAAGTAGGGTAGGTAAAGATTAAAATAGATTTTAATGGACTTGGACTTAGGATTGTTATAGTTGGACTAAAGTGTTGAGCTTGAGGAAATAGTAAAGTTAAACCCTTAAGTTAATTAAAATTTAATAATATTTATATTTTATTTATGAATTATATATAAATAATTATAAAATTTATATATCTAATTTATTGGTTCGGTTTGGTTATTTTTGCATTTTTTTTAGTAAAACCAAAACCAAACCAAATATTATTGGTTTTCAAAATTTAAAACCAAACATAACCAAACCCAACCAAATATCGGTTTTTTCAATCGATTTGGTTCGAATTGCGGTTCGATTTGTTTTTTTAACCATAAGAACAACTCTACTTAAAACTTATCAACTATTTACGATTAGCTAACCAAAACCAATGGAAAGCGATATACCAATTATTATATTGCTTATGCAAACTTGTGGGATGATTCTGTTAATGAGTATAATTAGTATAATAATTTAAGCATTAATTAGGTTAAATACTTTAACCTATTTATTATGCTTTTGTTTGCGACAGTTTATATCAATAGTGTGAACCTAATATGATTGCACAAATAACCTTTCGATTATAAATTTAACCGAACTCAATAATTTTGACGAAATCATATAAATATTTTTTAAGTAATATATTAAATAGTTAGAGAAATTAAATTTAGAATTCAGTACTAACGGGCAAAGTGCATGAATACCGATCTTGATTCCACTATTTAACTTGTATCAACTTTTCAAATTTTTTTTTACACGTGCATTCACTTTATGTCAGCATCAGACATTGTATATGATGTTTCATATAACTAAAATTCATGTATATGCATATGACCGATGTTCAATTATTTCCACATGAACTTCAACTATTTAAAATAGACAGTTTCATAAAATATTTAGGGATAAGGGTCTGAAAAATACTTCAACTTTGGTCGGATTTGTTGTTGCGATATTAAACTTTCATGAGGACCTATTACCTCCTTAGACTATTTAATACTGTATTTTAAACATATATATTTGTCCATGTGGACATAAAAAATAATGCAAAATTATAAATAGTAATGTATCCACGTGGACACATATATACCTTTAAAATACAATATTAAATAGTTCAGGGGGTAAAAAATACGGAATTAAATAGTCTAGGGAGGTAATAGATCCTTATGAAAGTTTAGTATCACAACAACAAATCCGACCAAAGTTAGGATATTTTTCAGACCCTTATCACAAATATTTATGTTATAATACTTATGATTGATATCTTAAAATTTAAATCTTGATTCTGCGTTACGAAATGATGAAAGATGAAAAAGCTCAATAGGTAGGCATCGACTTGCCTTATTATGATTTTCAAAGGCATGCACAGTGTAAAATATTCCAAAGTCCATAAATTAGTTTAAGTAGTTATGCTATTGAAAAAAAACAGAAAAAAATTTGACCATATAATACCATATTGTTCAGATCAAGTTGCATTGTTTAATTAATGAATTCATATGTTCTGTCTAACTAGACATAACCAATACCCAACAAAACATTAATATTGTAGGGAAGCTTGAAATGAATTAAATATTCCAAGTGTGACTATAGTATATTATTCAAAAATTAAAATTGCCGTCGTAGAGTGATAAATATTTTTGTATTTTTAATCAAGGTTTAAATTTAGATATGAATATTCCTTTGTTAGGACGATATGAATTCGAATATATAATCGAACTTAATATACAAATATCAAATATTCAGTAGAAAAAATAAAATGAAACTATATGTATTATATTCCATCAGAGAAAGTTGATCTACAATCATAGTAACCCTTAAAATTAGAGTATTCATAGGGGGATATGATATAATGGATGAGACGATTCCTATATTCTTAATCATATACTTTGTATTCGAGCTACAAAAAAAATTAATAAAAGATCGAAGTACATCCCTAGGCCTTATATATCATGAATATGAATTAATCGATCAATTAATTCCGAATAGATAAAAATCAAGATATATAAACTTATCTAGATGAAGAACAACCTTTTGAAACAAGGGATATCAAAATATTACTATATGTTATCCCTCCAATAGTCCAATTCCCAAGTACATATCTTGATAACTTTCCTATATATTTTTTTTTTCTCAGTATTCGTATTGAACCTCGACTAATTTATATTTCACGTCATAAAACTGATAACCCTTATTTATGAAAGACGCTTTTTCTAACAAGATTAAATTCCTATCGAAATTAACTCAAACTCGATATCTTCTGGTAAAGGTGAATGAATAAATGATATCCATTCCATTACAATTCTACGTACTTTAATTGGATATGTTTCTATAAATAAAATAAGGTAAGTCCCCCCCAAAAATAATTAATAAATTAGAGGGGACAAACACAAGGTATCAATAACATGGCTCCTCTCAGAAAATAACGTGATTTTATACAAGTTCAACATGTGCCACTCAATTTTTATTTTTTTTTATTTTTATATTTATGGACATAAATTTTACCACCAACAAAATTACGATTAGATTCATTCAACTAAAAAGTTAGTTGAATTTAACCAACTTTAATATTTATATACTTTTATATGTCTAAGATTCTCTTGGAACAATTAATATATTCGTTATGGAAATTCTACAACTCAGAATGCACGCAGTTGTTATATAATTGGTAGG
Source organism: Solanum gracilifrons (assembly GCA_029582605.1). Classification (NCBI taxonomy): domain Eukaryota; kingdom Viridiplantae; phylum Streptophyta; class Magnoliopsida; order Solanales; family Solanaceae; genus Solanum; species Solanum gracilifrons. Next base: position 10,885 of record JAJOOH010027190.1, read on the forward strand.
ATCAATAATAAAAATAGATTTTGTTTGTGTAATAATTAATTTCAGATAAATAGAAAAATCAAAAAATTATTCGAACATAATTTATTTGTTCTATCTCGAGAAAAAGTAACTTGATTTCTTAACAATATTGAGGAAGTTATAATCTCATAAGGACGTACACACAAGTAATTTAATTTGTGGGTTTAAATTTTTTTTTCTATTTCCACAAATTTAAATTTATTCTAATTATGAGTACTCGTAAGTCCTTACGTATCGCTTAACAAAATAAATCTTTATCATATATCTTGATTATGAACATGTTAATTTGATATTATTCAACTCACTTTAATCATTCAGTATTATTTATTAATTAAAGAAATTGTTATACATGAGCACGAAGTGGGTAGCTACCACTAGAAAGAAAAAGAAAAAAGAAACATACCCAAACATTCAAAAAATTTAGAGGATAAAAGGGAGTTATTTGAATGATAATTAAGCACTTTTAATTATCTTTAAAATTAATATTATGAATTTGAGCTTTCAAAAGAGTAAAAATGACAGAGAATCATGTAAAAATCCCCTCATTTAGTCCCTATTTTTATAATTCCGATATTATAATACGATTTCTCAACAAAAATCTCTTATAATATCACTTAAATGTTACAATATATAAGGCTATATAACAAAATAATATTTAAGAGAGTTTCTTTAATATTATATATATTCTTGAATCTCGAATTTCACTTTCAGATCAATTGGACCTACAAATCATTCTACCTAGGTCAACATCTACCTACACTTGATCTTACAAATAGTAAATCTTACAAAATAATATTCAACATGCTGAAGCGTCTTTGTTATATTTTGAGATTTGTGTCTTATGTGCTCATATTGTAAATCTACTTTTAAGTTATAAATGATAGTAGATCGGTTGCTTGTGTAAGTCTTTAGTTTGAGTCGTATTAACAAGAGTTAGTTAGTCGAATCATCTATGTTCTCGTCAAGCCTTTTTACATCATTGTTTTTATGTTCTTTTGGATAGAGTTGTCTAGGAGTGTCAACTAGAGTAATTAGTTGATGTTTGGGTGCAACAGAGTTGCTGCTTGTTTAGATCTCATCTTCGAGATCTGAGTTGGTGGCTAGAGTTAGTCTTGGTGGGTTCTTAAAGTCTAGATCAACTAGAGTGAGTTCATTTGGTGGGCAATAGGATTATTGCTTAGTTTCCTTTGTAGTAGAGTTGCTACTGTAAGAGGGAAGGGATTAAAGAGTTTTAATTCCTAGATTGCAAGAGTTTGTAATCTGAAACTTTGCTCCGTTTGAGTAAAATAGAATTTGGGTTGAAATCCTGTGAGTAATACAGGTCGTGATTTTCACCGCCCTTGAGCAAGGAAGTTTCCACGTAAAGTTCTTGTGCGTGATCTACTTTGAACTATTTATTTTCTGCACTATATATTATTCTGTCTGAGGACCTGATCCTGTGATCACTGGTGGACGCCTACATTCTAACATTGTATTAAGTTGACGTTAATATAGAAGTATACTTATTAGGTTCTATAGCTTCACAGCCATCAACTTTGTTCCTTACCTAGGGTACCACCATGTGAATGATTTCATAGAAAAGGTCAAAATACCAAAGTACACAAGTTGTACGCTAGGCGTTACTTGTCAAATTATTTATTATAATTTCTAAATTCATATCATTAAAAATATTTAAGATAATTTTTTAGTTTATCCTTAGGAGAAATTATTTTTAAAACATAAATGATCGAGAGATAATCTTAATAGTTCAACTGATTAACTATCTAAACTTTCACGAGAACTTAATTTCTTATCTCATAATTTTCTTCCTAATCCTCTTAATTAACATTTTCTATAAGGACGTATAAAAGAAAAACACGATAAATAACGTGTGATCGATCTTGTAACGTCACATTCAAGAAGATGGAAGCCGTTCACGTGCAAGGGTTCCGTAGCCATGTGGTTATGAGGCAGTCGGCACCAAAACTTGGAACTGCAGAGATAAGACAATATAATAATAATTAAAACAAGAGAGAGAAAAAAACCAACCACAGGAGTGGCGGATTGCGATTCTCGATCCTTATTCAGATGTCTCGAAAAATTTTGGATTGAACTTTTTATTTAATTTTATATTGATCTTACATAATATGAATTAGTCTAATCAATAAACTTCGAATATCATATGATTAAAAAAAAAAGAATCAAGATTTTTTTGTATTGAGCTTTTATACACGATTGTGAATAAATATTAGTCAAATTAATGAGTTTTGAATATCACATAGTTAAATAATTCGATTTGACTCTTACATATTCGTATTAAGCGCTTTTATTAAAGTTATATGGTATGAATTTATATTAATTAAGTGCTTTATCTCATATTAAAGTTACATGATATAAATTCATATTAATTAGATTAATGAATTTTGATTATCAGATGATTTAAGAAACATAAAGAAAGAGATGTGAGACTACATAAAGCTTATCTCACGGATCTTGCCTGTAGTATTATGGCTCCCACAATATCCCTTTAATTAAATGTTACATATTATAGTCTAGGTGAGATGTTACATTCTATATATATAAACCCTTTTTTGTCCTTAGAAAATGGAGAGTTAGATGCAACAACAACAACTCTTTATATCAAAACAAAAAGGGAAAAAATGACTAAATGGGTCAAAACAATCACCACTCCATTTAGAAAAGCTAGAACTTTTTTTAATAATAATCAACAATCACCAAGAGATTCACCAAGGGAAAAGAAGTCACAAGAAGAAGGTATGTACATTTGTGTATAATATAGAGTCTACGTGTTTGCGTTACTTAAGTCGAGAGTCTTGCAGAAACAATTCATGTATAGTGTGTTTGGTCAAGAGGCAGATTTAGAACGAGTTTATTGCTATTAGCTCGAATCAATTAAACATTTTTTTAAAAAGGGCTATAAATTGAGAAAGAGGTGGAGGTGTACGTATTTGACATAATCCAACGGTTTTGGTTTAAATCTTCTATTTGTCTTTAGAAATTCATTTTAATTTAGAACTCAATTACTCAAATGGGGATAAAATCGAGAATTTTTTTTATAAACTTCAAATTCTGGATCCGCTCCGAGTTGGTTTGATCTTTTCTTAACAAATGTTTTGTGTTAATTTGCAGACCAAGATAAGCATGTAGTAGATTTGCAAGGTGAAGTAATGGCTTGTGGATATGAAGATGTTCAAGTGATGTGGTCAATTTTGGACAAATCCAAAGCCATTAGAACATAAATCTTTGTTCTTTTGAGTTAAATCAAGGCACATATTGTACATATTTTATCATTATCTTGTTCATGTGGTGGCTAAATTGACGCCCAAAAAACAAGATTTTGAAAATTTTGATGATGTTCTATACATACCCCCCCCCCCCCCAAAAAAAAAAAAATAACAAGAATTATTTTTTTGGCTAATCCCCATGATCAATGAAAATCACAGAAAGTTTTATTGTATTTGATTTGCATTTAATTTTAGATTCAGTAATCAAATATTGATTCATTTTATCCAGATGGATATGTTATCCAATATGCAATTATTAACTTAATGTAAATATTTGATATGGATAAAATTTTAACCTAACTTTATTACCATGGTTTTCAAGTGTATTTAATTAGTGACACCATTACGCCGAAGCCTTATTTGAATAATTAAAAAAAAAAAAAAAAGAGCATATGGGACTTGGGAGTAAAAAAATATTATCGTAAAAGCATCTATATATATAATCTAGTCAAATACTATGAGAGATGAGAATTGTGGGTAGGAGTATGGAGTGGTGGGGATGGAGGCTACGTGAGTGGCAGTAAAGAGGAGATGTGTTAGAGGCAGACCCACCCTATAGGGTGGGGGTGTACGTGCACCTGTTAACTTCGGGAAAAATTATGTGTATAAGTGTATATCCATCTTGAGAAACTGACATAAATTAAGATATAATTAACTAGACTCCCATTAGGAGTATAGGTTTGCCATTGTCCTACTAGTACAAGTTGAAGAACCACCTAGGGTCATATCTAGCTACAACACTAATATTTGAGCTTAGGTAGTATTGGTGCACCTTAAGTCTTCAAATCCTGAGTTCACCTCTGGTTAGAGGATGGGGAGGACACAAATCACGATCAATGTGAGAGGCCACTTGTGAAACTTGTTTTCCCTACTTCCACTACGTGAAAAACATCAGACCGAACAAACCCTTAAAATGCCAGATCCTGGGATAGAAGCTTCATGAAACAAAATTCAGATACAAAGACAACAGACAAGACGATCACCAAATGATAATACTTCCATTTGCAGGAAAGTGCACTACTGTACCTAAAAAAAATCAGAGATAAAAGCAATTTGAACTCAATAACAGGAAATCACACCTAATCCAGCACACGACGCTCGTTCAGATGTGTTAACGGAATAATAGCAACCACAGATAACACGACCCCAAGCATTGCAAGGCGCGTATGCAGAGCGCGAGATAGTATTGAGTGGTTGTCACTCTTGTCTCTTGCCATGCATTCAAGCAATAGTTACCAAGACAGGAAGTGCTGAAATATTGACTTGGTTTTCATCAATACTTGCAGCTTCAATTTTTTCAGCAATCATAAAAAAGTACAGTACCATTAAGAAAAAACGGATGCATATAACTGGCGCAAAATTCTTTTCACGAATGAGTGTCTATCAAAAAAGGGCAGAATTCATTCTGCATTCCTTCTTTGTTCGATTCTCAGCTAGTCAAACGAATAGCACCTTACATTTGCTTATACTATGGTGCCTACCAAAGCTACTAGCTGGGGAATCTGTTGGAAGTATGAGATGTTCTTCATTATACTTGACAGTCTCGAGACTGAGTCCATGAGGTGGAAGTAACAAGGTATACTTTGCAAGTTCCTTCCTATCACGAGATTCCAAAATCCTAACAACAATATCTGGTGGAACTGCTTGCCGTCCAACTTGAAGCAACAAAGCAACCTGCAAAAGATTTTGAGAAAAAAATTCCACACATTATCTTCAGTGCTACCGTTCAAGAGCAGCTGAGATTCAGTCCTGAAATCATGACAAATACTTGGAAGTTTTTTCTTTATGGATTACATACCATGTTCCGGACTTGTCTATATAGGAAACCAGATCCTTCAACTTCTAGCCGCAAAAGAGGTCCCTAAAGAAAAACACAAGAAGATATCGAACTTCAAACTTTTTTCATAGGCATATGACAAGTAATGCCTCAATGGCTGCAGTTTCATATGTTCTAAGCACTGGCTACGTCATTAAGCTATGAATACCAACTAAGTCAGGCTTTGGCGCTTATACCAAACATGGCTAAGTCTGACATCCCCTATTTGTTTCTTTTCATTATTTTCCCCTACAACTAATCCTAATCTGGGAATTTTTCTTTTTCCCTTTGTTTTCTCTCAAGTACTTCCTCATCTATGTCATTTCTTTCCTTTAATGTTTCCTTCTCAAGCACTGCATAAGATGAGCCTCGAAATCGAGTTACAGAAAACTAAAGTAATAAAATCAATTTTGGAAGGACGAAAAGTGTGAGATTGGAGAGTCTGTGGTGGCTGGATGATTGTGAAAGTCAGAAGCTGCAGTAACACTATGCTTTTTCCTTCATTTTCACTTTTATATTATGTTACGCTGGGTAAACTATAATACGAACTTGCAAACTGCAGCCTGAAACATTTTTTTAAAAAAGCACAAGAGTTATATTCATAAAGAAAAACTAGCATATTTGTCAAGCACCAAGAATTTGCCAACTCTTACAATATACTAGTACAAATAATTAAAGTAATATATACAGCCATCAACTTCTGTAAAAAGTCAGCAATATCAGACCTACATGAGAGGAACTGAACTCTTATCTTTGAATTTTTTTTTTGTATCAAACACCATATTTTATATCCTTCTTGTTATACAGAAATTCCACCTTAACAGAAGTTCGTTACTGACGCGGCATATAGTCAAAGTTATAGAAGATTGGGCATCTTCCATCATCCCATGGTTTGGATGGTGGACCCAGGGTGGGTGATCGTACCATTTTGAATAGTTCAAGGGGTAGAGGGTAATAAAAAAGTTTTTAAGGGGGGAAAATGTCCATAGTTATCCATTTTCCCTCTCATATAAGATAGTCTAATGTGGAGGATTTGCATTTAGGATAATATAGTCTCACTACTGATTGTAAAATTATATTTCTTTTGTATTTTGCCATCTTATGTTCATATATTTGCTACTCAGTATGGCATTTTAGAACTTACAAATCAGAGATACTTTCTAACATTATGGAGCTATAATTTTTTCAAAGGAACAGTTCCAATATAAATACTACTAGTGTTGACATGTACTCTCTTTGTTCCGCCTTGTGTGTGCATATCTATTATGAGATGTACTACGATATAGACACACTTCGTAAACAATAATATTATAAGGCATTCTCAAAGTCATCCTTATGTTAATATGTAATGGTTTTTTTCTATCCAAAGACCAAAGGTAACTTTTTATCAATTTCTTTACTACATTATCAATTTCTTTACTACATTTACTCGTAGTATTACCCATAAAGAAAAGAATTAGATTAAATTCTTAATTTCCATGCCTAGTAAAAATATGTCAAATAGAATGGGATATAGGTGAGGCTCATAAAAAAATGTACTTTATTTTTGGAATTTGTTAGCATGAACTTCAAGAATACACAGACTCGTTGAGTTTCTAAGCTTGGGGAAGCCCTGATGCACCTACTGACAGAATTTTGATATGAAACCCATATGCATGTACCTTGAGCTGTGAGCCAGCCCAAAGTGTATTTTGTGTAGACCAAGAGAAACCCACCCTCACTGCAAGCCATGGAACCTAATTGATAAGTCTTATATCAGTAAAGGGATGAATATAGTACCTTTTCAACAACATCAAAGCGCAATATCGTCTTCACTGGATTTGGTACCCGGTCATTTCGTGATGTATTGGCAAAGGCAGAAAAGTCATGTTTCCCCACAAAATGCTTTGCGGCATCTCTCATGACAGCAGCGTCGAGTTTATACTCATTATGGTAAGCATAGTGCCTTAAGAATGGGTCCATGATAGTGGAATTATATACTTGGTAGCAATATATCTTGCTTGTGACAGAGAAACGCGCATGAAACTCAGGTGCTGCAGGGCTAAATTCTCTAACTCTGATGTCTGAAGGAAGAAGACCATTTACAGCTCTATGAACGCCGTCTAGTGTTTCATAGTTGAAAGGTGTAATGAAATGTGCCACCTGAAAGCCAAAGTTGGTTCAAGTCTATTTATTTTGATCATTTCTCTTGGTTAGTGAGAATCCATGGGCAGGGAAAGCAGACCTGACCCCAGGCATGAACTCCCGCATCTGTCCGGCTTGCACCAACTAAACAAAGTTCTTTGCGGTTTATTTTCGTTTTTTTAGTCAGAGCTTCTTCCAGAACGCACTGTACAGTAGGTGTTGACTGTTGATACTGCCATCCTACAGGATACTCATCATTCAGGATTATAGAAATAAAGCAACTGCATCCCAACATACACTCGCAGAAATATAGAGAATAAAAGAGGTATAAAAACATTTAGAAGGTAAGTTTAACATCTTATTATCTTAGCAATCGTTGCGCCTTATAAAGAACAAAACAATAGAAAAAGGATGACCTTAGAGAAAAACAAACTCTAATTACCTACATACACATGCTAGGAGGAAATCAAGAAGCAGACAACAAATGGTAAGGTGTCAAATTTGCAATTACTAGTACCTTCAAAATCTTACTACGCCGTCTGACTTGCCTAGTTCACTTCATCAGTTCACTTTTTTTATTACTAGTTTAAAATCGGGTATTGATTTATTTCTTTTTATATAGTATACATTAAGATACTACATCAAAAACAGTACTAAAACTCCCAAGTTTTAAACTTCAAATTGATGGGTCTGGGGAAGGTATAGTGTAAGCAGATCTTACTTCTACCTCCACGAGGTAGAGAGGCTGATTCAGCAGTAAAGAAGACATGTCAACTAATAAGGGAAACAATATAGAGCATCCAGAGAACAGGAATAGTATCAACATCAAAATAATGCGAAACAGAAATCAAAGAACAACAACTACGAGAAAAATGCTAATACTACAACAGACACGGTGATATCCTGCCAAAAAAAACTACTCGTTAACCTTCTACCCTAATCTGCAACCTCTATACCCTCCTACTTAAGGTCATGCCCTCAGTAAGCTGTAATATATGTCATATCCTGTCTAATCATATCTCCTGAATACTTCTAGCGGCCTACCTATACCTCTCTTCATACCCACTGTTGCCAACCTCTCACAACTCCTCACTGGGGCAAACTTCAAATTGATTGGAAAGATAATTATAAACATCACAACAAAGAATGTTACTAACTCTTCAAATAATAATTAGATTCAAATGGATGTAGTACAATCTTAGCAAAATGAACTATGTCCAGTAAGGGGTGGCACAAAGTGCACATGATTTTGAGTTTTTACAGCACTAAACAAACTCTCCTCAACCTTAATTATCTATTATCTTACATAAGAAGGCAAAATGATATATTAACAATGAGAGCAGTAACCAACCAACTTGTTAAAATAAAATGAATGCGTGAAAAGTGAAAACCTAATTAGAGTATTAACACTAAAATTCAGAGAGTTCAACCCTCAATTTTCTATCTGAAGTAACACGAAAAGAGAATGAAACCTGAAAATCTGGTACCGTCGTAAGCAATAACTAATCGCCATTTGTAAGCTGGTAATGACAGCTTCACCGATTGACCCTTATTTGAATCTTCATCCTTTCCACTACAATTCTGTTAGCAAAAGTTCACATCAATTAGGGAACAAAAATAAAGTAAATTAGAGCAAAATAACAATGGAAATAGCACATACTGAGGTACAATTTGCTGAATTTTTCTCGAGACTTGGAAGTAATGGAAGCGCCAAAGCTGCTGAGAAACACATTCTTCATTAACGTTAGCTCAATTTTTACAAAATGGATCCATGAATTTTCAGCTGCTTTTCTGCTTGGGATTTTGAGCAAAGATTATCAGAGTTTTATCTTTAGACTAAAAACCAAGGCGCGGCTCTGTTTTGAACCTCTTGAACATAATCAACTGTATTGTTTTATTGGATATAATGTTTAGATAGATTATATAATTATTCGTCGTATATAATGTGATATATTTATAATTTGAGTGATAAATTTATCGGAAAAGTAGAGTATGTGGTAGAATTATTATGAAAATGTAGGATAAAAGCTGAAATATGATTATAAAATAACAAATAAAGATAAAATGAGAAGGAAATATTAAGGTAACGACGAGATCATGCTAAAATGGTCGTTACATAAAATGTGTCTTTTCGTCGTTACCTAACGATAGATTTAAACGCAATATAATATTATTTAAGAAATAATCAAAACAAACATTATATTTAAACTAACACTATAATACAACGAGTAACAATCATCCAAACAAGGTGTTACAAATGCAGCTACTCTGAACTCTACCATACACTTGGGGAATTTCACTCCATCGCCAATTTACGTAAAATAACTTTGAAGATGGGTGATTTTAAACCTTGATCTTGTTTGTACTATAGATAAAATTTATAAATTTAATAAGTTAGACTTTTGGTTTTAAAGACGTTAAAAGTTTGGAATTATTCATTTTTTAGGTCATTAAGTGTAATTTTCGATATTTACATAGTATTTAAAATATAATCACATTTTAATTTATTTATTTTTATATATAAGTAACTAGTTAAGAATTTTCGCATATAGTCAATCAAAAATAGCTTAATTATGCTTCATAGTTATAGTTTGTTAATTACGATTCGTAGCTACATGTCATAGGGAGGAGAGTGGCTACTGAGAGTGGGAGAGGGAGAAGAGAGGCGAGCGAGAGATGACAGAGAGTGGAGAGAAGTAAATTGTATATGTATATCAGTTAGATAATTGTATATATGTAAGTACTATGTATATCTATCAATTATTGTATTTGTATATCTGCAAACAATTTGAATTTGTATACAATTAAATGGAGTTAAAACATTTGTATTTTATATCCAATCTCACTCTCTCGTTTTATACAAATACAAATTATACATTGTATTGAGAGTAAGAGAGAGAGAAAGGCAAAAGAGAACTGGGCAAGAGAAAATTTGTACTTGTATTTGTATAATTATAAGTGTATTTGGCAGAGAGATATGTATTAGTATTTGTATATCCCGTCTCTCTCGCTTGTGTTTGTATTAAGTGAGAGAGAGATTGACAGAAGAGAAGCGAGAGAGAGACTGAGCAAGGAGAGGTGAAGGAGAGATGACTGAAAAAGAGGAGAGTGGCTAGCGAGATTCCAGAGAGAGGCGAGAGAGAATGTAATTATAGCTAGAAGTAAGTTCCAAATTATAATTAATGCAAATTGTAACTATATTAGCTAATTAACTAGTATATGTTTGCTTAACCGCGTAATTTCCCTATTAAAATTACCATGGCTGTAAATTTGAAGTAGTAGTAAAAAGATCACATGATTTGAATTTAGGGGAAACTAAGCTAATACCCCATAAAAGCAAAATAATTACAAACATATATCCATAGACATTCATATCCCACTAAATAATTACACTATATACCCCTCCCATCCCTAACTAATTTCGCTTAACTAATATTAAATCGGTATCATTAAGGCTGATAATTTCGCTTAATTGATACTAAATCAATATATATATACTCTTATAGTATCATTGACTAATGAGTAATTTCTGAACAAAAAACCTTAGTGATACTAATACAATATATATAAATATATTGATTTAGTATCATTGACTAATAAGTAATTTCTGAACAAGAAACCTTAATGATACCACAACAATATACATATACTCTTACAGTATCATTGACTAATGAATAATTTTTGAATAAGAAACCTTAATGATACCACAACAATGTGTGTGTGTGTATATATATATATATATTACTCTTATAGTATCATTGACTAATGAGTAATTTATAAACAAGAAATCTTAATGATGTCAAAACAATATATATA
>JAJOOH010027191.1:0-14963 GCA_029582605.1 Solanum gracilifrons
ATCATTTCTGCTATACAATTCTTTTTTATTTTATTTTAGTAAGTCAGACCTTTCTATCATTTCTCTTAAGTGTTTGTTTGTTGAGTCTTGTCATAGTTACGGCTATTATAGAGTTGTAACCTAAAATTTAGTTTGTTGTCTTGTTATCAAGTCCTTTTATCTTAATATAATATTTGTCTTGTGTCAGTTTGATCCGTTCTATTTGGCTTTTCATATATGCATCTCTTTTCAATTCAATTTTTCTGGCACGATATGCAAGAGGATATGGTCAGATCTTAAGGTTATATATCTAGTCATGGAATGAATACACCAAAGAAGTCAAAAAAAAGAACGAGGAAATGAATAAAGGACTTAAACACCTTGATACGTCCTTTAGTATCGAAAATGATTAAAAGAATAAATTTCATTTAAATTAACGTATGTCATTTGTTGTCAAGAAGTTATTACTCAAATGGAGATTTCAAGCTGATAAATATGGAACAAAAACGATAAACATATCCATCAATGCATACGTTGCAAAGAGATAATGTATGATTTTCACTTCACATCTTAAAGGGCATGCATGTATTTGACATTTGTAATAATTGATATGACGAAGGCATTTCATTCTACTATCCAAACACAGTGTAATCCTTTGCTACCCCTTTTGAACCTTAATTTTATTTTCTTTCATACCCTTCATTTGGAATCAAAATACAGTCAAAAAAGAAAGTAAAAAAAAGAATCACAAATTCAAAAACAAAAAAAAAATTCACAAAAAAAAGAGTCAAGAAAAAAAGTGAAAAAAAAAGTTGAAAAATCAATCATAACAAAAGACCAAATTTCCTGAACTACGTTCAACCTGATTCTTGCTTTGACAAGATACGTAGGCAACCTTATTTTGAGGTTCGGTCCAACAAAGAAAAAGTCTAGAAAGTCCTCATCACAAAAACTGGGGAAAAAATAATAATAATAGTAATAGTAATAATAATAATAAATTATTATTATTAATATTATTTTATTTTATTTTATTTTTGCAAAAAAAAAAAAAAGTCAATTCCAAAATTTGTAAGTTTAACCCTATTACCACAATATCTTTGAGCTTTCATGCCGATCATTTCTTTGTAACCCTGTCCAAAAGTCACGTTACAGTCCAAATAAAGACCTTTTGATCATTTTTTAACAATGACAAGTCAAGAAAGTTTTCCGTGTTGATTATCACACTAGGAAAAATGTCATGCCACTCGCATAAGGAATGAAAAAGGAGGGAATCTTATACATGAAACTAATCGAAAGAACTAGAAGAGGTCATCTGAGTTGAGAGAAAGTGAAAAATGAGAGAGTCTTACTGGTGAAAACTCTCAGGGCACCGTAAGACGATAGTGAGTGAGAGATAATAAAAAAGAGAGAGATTTGTTAGTGAAAACCTTTTGAGGCACCACAAGTCAAGTGTTAGTCATAAATCAAATGCAAAAGTTGGATTATAGAAGTCTGACTTCAAAGTTGAAAGTTTGACGAAGATGAAGTTTAGATTGATTGGACAGACTAGGCCATTTACTCCGAAATGCATGTCATGATCATTAGAATTGACTACCACTATTAATAGAGTCCATTTATTTTTATTTAATTATTTTTCTCAAAAGGGTCAAATATTATTTCTTTTTATTTTGTGTCGCTCAATTCGATCTTGAAATAGTCTTCATTAAGCAAGCGGAAAATGATTTTAAAATTGCTACCATCTCGTCAATTGCACAAAACAAAGTTTGGTCAGAACATCAATCGTGATATGATCTAAGAAATAATGATATGCATAGTAACTTGTCAACAATTGACAATTTTTGAGAATTTATATGAATACAAGATTCAATTATTGTTGGAGGGTGGAAACAATATAGCAAATTCGAAGACGTTTTCAAGATTATCGAGGTGGCCTGACTAGCAAACGAAAACAGTCCGCCCAAACTGATATGGTTCAACATTGCAATAACAGGATCAATCATCTTCAAAGCCAAGGCCACAAATCAACCACCAATTTTAAACTCACAATTTATTTATTTTTGAAATAAAAAGCTTTCTTGCTGAAATAATCATTGTTTCACAGGTTCAAATTGGATAACAGAGTTACGATAAAAAACCTATCACCATTTTTATTTTTATACTTGCACAAATAGTTATTTTTATCTTCTCTTAGGATAAACACTTCCTAGTCTGAGATTTTTATTTTATTTTCTCCTAGGATAAACACTTACTAGTCTTAGACCGTTATTTTTCATTTTCTCTTGTGATAAACACTTCCTAGTCTGAGAAGTTATTTTTTTATTTTCTCCTAGGATAGACACTTCCTAGTCTGAGACAGTTATTTTTTATTTTCTCCTAGGATAAATACTTCCTAGTCTGAGATTGTTTTTTTTTATATTCTCCTAATATAAACGCTTCATAGTTTGAGACCATTATTTTTCATTTTCTCCTAGGATAAACACTTTCTAGTCTGAGACGTTATTTTTTATTTTCTCCTCGGATAAACATTTCTTAGTCTGAGATCGTTATTTTTTATTTTTTACGCCTAGGATAAACTCTTTCTAGTCTGAGACGTTATTTTTATTTAAGATAAACACTTCCTAGTCAGAGACATTTGTATTTTATTTTCTCCTAGGATAAACACTTCCTAGTCTGAGACCTTTATTTTTATTTTCTCCTAGGATAAACATTTCCTAATCTGAGTTTATAAAAAAAATTCACATTTGCTAATAACTCACAAAAATTTTCCAGTGAAAACTGGGTCAATTTTTTTTGTTTATTTCTATTGTTTGTGATGGTTTTCAGATTTCTTCAAGCAAAACATGGATTTGAAATTCAAGAACAAAGTTTCAACTCTTTTCAGAATAATCAATCCCCATGATAGCTAGAATCAACTTCTTCAATGCGTGTAGCAACCTGACCTCCTGACACCTGCTTCTATTTAGCTTCTAATCAAGAAAACATGTAGTTATTCAAGAAGATTTTCAAATTGTCATTTTGAAGAGTGCTAAAAACTCACTCTAAGTGGCAACTTAAGCATCAAATTCAATTCAAGATCGAGATACTCACCCAAAAACTCAAGGTGATATCTGAAAGTCAAGACTCAAGTGAATACTCAAGAGAAGTTGCATAGATAAGACCTTGTACTTTTATTTTCCTTTTGACTATTAGCTTGAATTTTTTATGTAAGGATAAGAGCCGCAACCTGGAGCCTCGATGGAACCTCATTTAACTTCCAACTTATCACCTCATCTCCTTGAACTACACGTGACCAGATTCCCTTATAACCCGGGATATGTAGAATGTCCAAAACCAAGACTCGGTCGCACATTTTTTTTTTCTTTCAAATAAGAATCTGGTCAAAACTTGTCAAAGAGGGGCAAATTGTAGACATGTAATTTTTGACCGAACATAAAATTTTATACCATTTATATTTCTTCTAGCTCTACATTAAATATTTTTATATTTTCATCTTATTTTAGTAAGTTTATTTTAAAAGATATGAAAATAAAAAATATATATATAATTTATGTTTTTTTTTTTTAGTGTAGTAAATAAGCTGGTATTTCTTATTTATAATTTATTATTAGCTACTCAGTTTTTATTAGTTTAAAAGTATATTATATTATATTATTAAAAATAAAAATAAAATCCTAAAACTAACCTACCACTCACGTATCCCCACTACCCCTATACTTTCACCCCCACTTCCCATGTCCCACCGTACACTCCTCACACCACTACATGACTTACACAACATATACACATTTACATACACAAACACGGGATGGAAAAAAAAAAGAAATAGCAAAGCATTTTAGCAACAGAGACGGAAAAAAAAGAGGAAAACACACATCTTTGTTCTATTCTTCTTTCAAAAATTTACCAAAACATTCACATCTTTTCTTACGTTTTCTTTATTTCATACCAACACAATACATAAATCACTCCATCCAATCTATAAAAGATTTGTGGGTGTTTTAACCGAACTTCGATTAAGATTTTGTGGTACTTATTTTCTTCATTTGAGGTATAACTTTGCCTTAATCTTTAATTTATTTATAGAATTTGATATAATTTTTATGACCAGTTTTCCTATATTTTATTTTTATTCATAATTTGATTGAATTGAATAAATTGTCAGTTGTTATATCTCTATTTGATGAATGAAGATAGATCTAACTGATGATTATTTTTTATTTATTTACTTTTATTCGTTAGTTGTGATCTCTTACAATTGAACAGGTCATGGTGTTGTTCTTGTCATGATTTATATAATAATGATAAACTAGGAATTGTTAGGCTAAAATAACTAAATAAATTATAGTCATTTTTATTTTATCAAACAAAAAATATTAAATATTTTACAATTCTTTATTATTTTGTTGTATTAAAAAGTGTGCTAATTTTGACGTTAACTTGTAAAGTAATAAAAAAAAATAGAAATAATCCAAAATTTCATATTGTATTCTAGAAGTGTAGATTTATTTTACTTTATTTGATTTTGTCTTTATAAGGAATAAATGTTTTCTTTGAACGTTAGACAAAATTTTAGACACATTAAAAAGGAAATTGTTTCAATAAAAAATGTGGTTACACATCTTTTTTGAAACATTAAAAAAAAATCAAGGATGTGGTGACACACCTTGGTAAAATTATTCTAACAAATATTTTATTTAATTGAAATTAAGATATGAGATATAGAATTATTAGGTGTGAGATACTCGAGAGGAAAAGGCAGTTATGCCTCTAAATGTCAAGACCAAGAATGCGGTTACGTATCTATGTTCAGAATAATAAAAAATTCAACCATAAAAAATAAGTAAACCATGGCATGTAGACACAATATATCCAAAAAAAATAAGTATAAGTCAATAAAAACGACTGTGTTAGAACCACGGGACTCGAGGGGTGCCTAATACCTTCCCCTCGGTGAACAGAATTCCTTACCTGATCTTTTGGTTCGCAGACCAAAACTAAAGAGTCATTTCCTATTGATTAGGGATTGAAAAAAGAGACTTGGAACACCACAACTCAATTCCAAGTGGCGACTATGAAACAAATAAAACAATCCCTATTCAATACCGTCACTTAAATTGGAAAAATCCTATCACCGTACGAAACAGGGGTGTGACACTCATAATCTTTCTACATTTGTTTCTTGTTTATGCCCAATTGTTGAGAAGAGACTTGATCCTCTCCAGAGTGCAATGCTTGGTTCACTTTTGTCATTTTATCTAGCAATAATATTGCCACATCAAACGGTTGTCACATCATCCCACCTTGAATAAGTTGATAAGCGAAGCCCTTATTGACTGAATCAAGGCTACAATAAAAGTATTTCAACAACAAATTATCCTGCACACCATGTGTTGGGAATTGTAAAAGCAATTTTTCGAACCGCAACCATGTCTCGTGAAAAGGTTCACCTCCTACTCATTTAAAGTTTTGTATGTTGTCCCTTATTTTGACCATTTTTTATAGAGGAAAGAATATCTCTAATTATGCCTTTGTTAACTCCTCTGAAGAGGTAATAGAATCATTTGGCAACTCAGCCAACCACCTTTTAGCTTTCCCCGTTAAAGAGAAAGGGAATAATTTCAACTGAATCGACTCTTGTGAGTTGTTCTTGAAGACAAACGACCCACTAATATTCACAAAATTTTGAAGTTGTTCATGAGGATCCTCATGAGCTAATCATCTGAACCTTCCTCTCATTTGGAGCAGTTGTAGCATTGTCCCTGTAACACATTAAGTTTTCTTGGCAAAGGATGTTTCATAAAAAAATTAGTGGTGCACTTTTCACTGACGGATGTATGGTCCGTCGAGAGGTTCACGACCCATAGACCGAGCCATGGAGTTGAACTAGTGTTGGAAAGTTTAAGGATGGTTCAATGAGTGGGTTCACGAATTTTGAAGTTTTCAACGACCTATTAACCCTCATGTGAACCAAACCACAAGGACTCAGGAAATCATGACCCTTCACGGATGCATGGACGATCTGTGGAAGGATGATTGGTCCATGAAGGCTTCAGTTAAGGGATTCTGTCAGTTTTTAAGTCAAGGTTATTCTAGTCTTTTCCTATGCATCTAATACCTATACTACGTCGTTTTGACTTAAATTTTAAGCCTTATAACTACCCTTCACTCAAATTTTTAAAACCCTCTCCAAAATTTTCTCAAAAAATCCTCTCTCTTTATCAAGGAAGAAGAAGTTAGGGTTCTTCAAGTTCAAGTCTCTTTTCTTCATTATTGCTTAGTGATTTAATCAAGGCATGTAGGGAATTCAGCAATGGGTTCCATTCACTCAGTGAGTCCCCAAATATTCTTCAATTCTCCAATTAAATTTCAATCAAATTGATTAAGGTTTTCATTGAATTCTCTTTGGTTCAATTTATGTTGATTAAATTGCTTCAATTTGATCTTATTATTATGTCTTGGAATCAAGTACATGTTTTTCAATTTAAATAACATGAACACATGCATGATCGATGACTTCGACTATGAACCCTAATTTACATTAATTTGAAGAAAAGCTATAAATCATTGAACGATGTTTTCATGAACTTATGCATGATTAATGAAAAAAGATTTATTATGATCTAGGTTGCTTGTAAGTGTAATTGTTTCATGTTGACGGTCATTTCAAGTCCTAGTATCAACGCTTTGTATTCAACGACATTGTTGCACCAACCTTGCTTCAAAGTAAATGAGAATGGTAGAATCTCTTTTTGTGAAGTGATGAACACCACGCCACCGCCAGCTCCACCGCATTGTGCAGCCCCATCAAAGTACATCTTCCCATGAAGTTTAATTTCAATAGTCATCGCATCTTAATCAGGAAGTTCATTAGTTAACTCCCAATCATCTAGTATCAGGTGGCCTTCCAAGAAGTCTATTAATGCTTGTCCCTTCACAACTTTATGAGGAATGTACAAGATCTCAAACTATTGGAACTGGAGTTACCACCTTACTAGTTGATCACTAAGGACAGGTTTCGACATAACAAACTTAATGGGATTTGCTCTAGAAATAAGACGAACAACGTGAGCTTGAAAATAATGCTTCATCTTTGGATTGAGAAGACTAGGGCCAAACACAATTTTTTGATTGGCGAATAATTTAGTTCATTTGGTGTCATTGTTCTGCTTAAGTAATAGAAAAAGTTTTCATTATCTTCACTATTCTCTTGAAATAACTAGGCTCCACAGACCTTTCTTGCGTTGCAATGTAGAGTATCAATCATGTATGATTTGATACATTCAAAGGTGTTGCTACAATTTTTATCCCACTCAAAGGAGCACCTTTCTTCCTGAGATGGTTGAATGGCTGACATCTTCCATCTAGATTTGAGATGAACCTCCTCATGTAGGATAACTTTCCTTGAAGACTTTTTAACTCATGAATGCCTCGAGGCTCAGGCATTTTTTTAATATTGCATCAACTTTGGCTTGATCAATCTCAATTCCTCGATGTCTCACAATGAAGACAATGAACTTGCTAGAAGTAACTCCAAATGCACGTTTTAACAGAATCATCCTCAATTGATATCTTTGGAGTATCTCAAACACCATTCTTAGGTCTTTTAGATGGTCGCTCATCTTTCTCAACTTTAGCACCAGGTCATCAACATAACATTCAACATTTTTATGGAGCAAGTCGTTAAATATATTTTGCATAGCCCTTTGATATGTGGCACCCGCATTCTTCAAACTGGAAGGCATCACTTTGTAGTAATAAATATCTTTAGGCGTGTGAAATGTTCTAAGTTCTTCATCATTTAATGCCATGCAGATTTGGTTATAGATGGAAGAACCGTCCATAAATGACATTGCCTCATAACCAGTGGTGGCATCAATCATCAGCTCCGGAATGGGAAGAGGAAACTCATATTTAGGGCATTCATTATTGATATCCCTAAAGTCAACACAATCTCAAATTTGGCCATTCTTCTTCCTCACAAGAACAATACTGGAAATCCATGTAGGATATTTGAATTCACAAATAAAGATTGTCTCAACAAGTTTTTTAACTTCATTTTCTATCAATGGAACTAAGTCTGACCTAAAACGTCTTTGGGTCTCCTTAAAAGGATGTGCACCATTCCTGATTTCCAAATGATGGACTACTACTTTAGGATTCAAGCCATACATTTCCTTATAACTCCAAGCAAATATATCCCTATATTCTCTAAGTATATTTATATAAGTGATTTCGTCATCAACTTCTAGAAAGGCACTCAAGAAAGTTGGCATTGGGTCTTCATCGGTGCCAATGTTAACTTTCTTTAAGGGATCTATTGTGGTCTTTACTCCTTCTTCAACTTCTGGTGGAGCATCTCCAGCATCTTCCATGATCATTTTCATTGACAGATATGTGACAAATCTAGACAATATCTTCCAACTCTTCATCAATCTTCATTTGAGGCAAGACATCGTTCTCATTATGGATCGTAACATGATATAAAGAGCTTACGCTTTCTTCATCTTTCTCACGCTTTTTAGTGTAAACCACAGTGTTAGTCTTTGCATTTAGTTCATTTTTACAAGAAACCACAAGTTCCACTCGTCGCCTCATTCTAGAAGGAATCAAACTTTTGAAATCCTTCTGGATTATAGGTGAAGCAAGCATTGTCGCACTTAGATAACTTCTCCGATGTTTGTTATTCTTCTTCTTTAATAGACCCAACCTCTCAAATATAGAAGTTTTGTAGTCGATTTTCTAAGTCAATCAAACACTGAAGGCCTTTTATTGGAAGCAACATACTTATCTTCTATAGTGATATGGTTATTACTGGACCTTCTTATGGAGATGTGAATTAGCGGCGGTTGGCTATAACCTAATCTTCCGCATGCCTGTTAGATGGAAGTTTCCCTTACTTTGATGGCTCATTAGAGTGGTATCTAGCCTTCACAAATAACTGGTAAGCATTTGGATCAAAGCCTTCTCTCGTGCATTTTGTAGGGAGTGCCACATCTTGTGCTTGATTTTGTGCGATTGACTTTCCTAGTAGCTTCGAAGATAGGTTTATTGCATAAATCCTTACGATAGGAAGAGTTAGTCCTGTTAGTGCATTTTCTTGATGGTTAGATGATTGACCTTCTTCTTTCTTCAGCTTTGGAACATAGCGAAGTACATTAGTTTTCTTCTTCTTCTAAGATGTTATCTTCCCTTCATTCAGACTGTTACAAGGTTCTTTAGCACTAACTTTAACCTTTCCGACATCCACATCAACTTTTTTGTGTGTGATCTTATCATACTTGATTGATTTGATGTCATCAGGTTTTCCCTCCTCGACAATGTAACTCTTGAAATAGAATTTTGCATCGGCGAAGTGTGTCTCAACTTTGGTGAAAGGATTATCAACTATTTTCTTTTCAATTCCTCATTCAATATACTTCAAACATTGATAGTAAGAAGACAAGACAATTTTATCTTTATGTACCTAAGACATACCAAGCAATATGTTGTATGAAGTCTTTGCATCGATCACATGCATCCATGCGCTTGGAAAATCTTCCATGTGGATTTATAACTTAATAGAGCCTATGGACCTCTGTCCTCTTGATTAAATCCTTGTGTCAACAAACGACTTTGATTTCACTAAGTTCTTCGGTCATTATACTAAGTTCCTTCAATGTGTGGATAGGCAAAATGTTGACTCCAGATCCTTTGTCTATTAAAATTCTGGTTATGTTCATGCCTAGCACGTGACCCATCATATATAAAGGGAGATTGTGTAGTGTTTCGCCAAACAGAAGATCATTATCTGTAAATGTGATTTTTGTATCACATATATGTTCTTCTTGGGAAGAAGGTTCAACATGCTTTTCAGAAGACGAAGGAGACATCATTTATGAGATTTCTCTCGTTGTTTCTTCTTTGTCAATATGAGACATCTTTGGTAAGGATTCATTAGTTGTTTTATCTTTGTCAGTAGGAGACACCTTTGGTACAGTTTCACTCACTCTTTGTCCTTTGTCAACATTGAAACATAATGTCTTGGCATTGTCTTGAGTAGACTTTGTACAAAGACAGTGGAGTTTTTAGTGGTGATGCACTTCTACCTTTGCACTTTTTGGACTCTTGATTGATTTTTGCTTCTGCAATCTCCTCACCATCTTCCTCTTAATTGGTTGCTCAAATGATTCTTTTTGTAAACTTGATTTGTTATGTCTTCACCTAGTCACAAGAATCCAGCCTTCTTTACAATCTATATCAACTTGAGGTTTGTCTTGCTCCAATGACTCATCTTTATGTTTTCCAGAGATACATATTTGGACTGAATCGAGTGAGCCGAATGTGATAGAGATTTGGTTAGAACTATCCTTCTCATCATGAAGGACAATTTTCTTTTTGTTAACCAATCACATAACTCTATCCTTGAAGACAAAACATTTTTCAAGAGGGAGACTCACAAGTTTATGATAATTGCAATAATTTGGATCATTAATTTTTTCTATCTTCATCGAGTCGCTTCATCTTTGGCAACTCAATGAGCTTTAACTAGAGCAACTCATCAAAAATCTCAGAAATGTCAGAATCAAAGAAGGGGTATTCCATCTCCCTCAGTGTCGACTTTTGATTTGAACACGCTTGGAAAGTAGTTTTCACACTTTTCTTCTTGATTTCCTTCGTTGTGAACTTCACAGGTGACACATTGACATTCATGGATTCTTTGTTGTTATTTCTGGGCACAAATTTTCTCCATCTATTGAGTTCCTGCTTGTCCCTTCCATTGCGAAGATCATGGACAAACGCCATCTCTTTCCCAGAAGAGGACATGTTTACCTTCATATCATGAGCACAGATAGTTCGACCGTCGAAGGACTTTGGCTTTATTCCTTGTAAGATTTAAAGAAGCTTCCAATGCATTTCTTGGATACATATTTCTATTGTAGAAGCTTCAGTACTAAGCCTATCTTTGCAATTTAGGCTCACGTTTCTCCGTCGATTAATAAAATCTATAACAGGTATATTCTTTCTTTGGAAAGTATTGGTGAGTTCTACCATTCTCACCGTACTCATTGTGCTATGGAAGCGTTTGAGAAACTCGTGCTCTAGTTGCTCCCAACTATCAATAGAATAGGGCTCAAGATCCGTGTACCAATAGAAGGCCTTTCCTTTTAGAGAATGAACGAACTGATTGACAAGATGGTCTCCATAGATTCCATCATCATTACATGTCTCCACAAGGTGTGCCACATGTTGCTTCAGATTTTCTTTACCCTCAAACTGCTCAAATTTGGGAGGTTGATAACGGGCAGACATTTTTGAAGTTATCAATTATTGGAGTGTATGGCTTGGCATACATATGAGAATAGTTGGTGGAGACTTCATACTAATCTTTGATTTACCTTCAATGAACACCTTCAAGCGATTGAGTGGGATCATTCCTTCAAAAGAAACTAGCATGTCCTTCACAAGCAATGCTTACTTCGCACAATTTTTGATCTCTTGAACTTTAACACCCATTCCAGGCGTATGACTGGCTTCTCCATCTAAAAGGCCTTTCACCCTATCCATCAACTTATCAATTCGAGACTCTTGGTGGTATACATGCATTGTCAATCCTTCAACCAACTTTGCCAGATTTGTAAATTGTTCCTCCGTGGATGAAACATCAGTCACCATTCCTTGCATGATCATTGGGGACGTAGGATAGTCGCAAGGATTGTTGTGCAAGTTGATCTTCGACGGACTCAAATTATGTGATGCATGTGGAGAGAATTCATTGGTTGAGTCATAGTTCTCCTTTGTGGTAGAGTTCTTAAAACCAGATTGCTCAAGTAGCGCTAAGGTCTTCTTGATCATTTCAGCAACACTTCTTCCTCCTTCTAAAGAATTTGTGGATGATCTTGATCCTTTTGGAGTTAAAGACCCAAAAACAGGAGTTGATGTGGACGACACTTGAAGTGCTTGTTGTCCCAACATAGTTGTCTTATTCCTCGTAGAAACTCTAAAACTTCCATATGTAACACCAATGATTCCTTCGACTTCAGTATAGAACTTGGAGTTAGTGGTCTTAGAGGTAGTTTATTGTGAGTTGATCTTCTTGGAAGTCATCTCAAGATACTTTGATGCTTGAAAAGTTGAGATGAGTGGTAGAAATTGTCCCACTAGGCGTGTCAGAATTTGTAGACAATAAAATTTGAGTCCAAAAAATAATGCAACAATCGTATTTATTGATTTCAAATTCTAGTGTTACAATCTAGATGATTCATCTAATTTGTCTTTTCTGAAATAATTCATGGGCTCTTGAGCTTAATCTTGAATTTATTGTTGACCTTGATCTTAGATTCAAGGGCCTTGGAGATGGTTCTTAAATCTTTGATGACTTGAACTTGATTTTGTGGATTTGATGAACTTTATATGGACTTGAACTTGATGATCTTGATCTTGAACTTGATCTCAGATTCAAGGACTTTGGAGCTTGTTCTTGAATCATCGATGAATTTGAACTTGAACTTTATCTTGATATTCACTTTTACTTGAATTCAAGGGCATCAAGCTTGTTCTTGAATTCGGTGGTCTTGATCTTGATCGTTTTTTAACTTGTAGCTTGTAGAGATATCTGCGACTTTTCATCCACGAGCTTTCTCTAGCTTCTTGTTAGAATTATTGGTTCTCTTTTGAATTATGATGACCCATATCTATAGTTTTTGAATAGAGGAGTTGTGATAGGAACATGTTTCCATTTGACCAATCAGATTTAACTAACATGACATATGAGCTTTACGAAGTGGGTTTGTCATTTTGACACATGACATGATCCTATTGACTTTTTTGTTTGACATGTCAAGTAATTTGCCACGTGGCACGAAAATGGGCTTCTAGGATGAGATGAAATTGAGCTTAACAAAATGGGCTCATCTATTGTAGCCCAAATCAATTAATTTGGAGTTTAATTAAATTCATATTTATTGGACTTAAATAATTAGCCAATAATATTAATCCATAATATTTATTAGGACGAATATATTTTTGAATTTAATATAATTTGAATCATTTTAAAAATTTATATTTAATAAATTTTAAATGATTACAATATTATTTTACGCTTTATTTTATAAAATTAGAAATATAGGTAACAACGGTATTTTTGTAGGATTAAAAATATTCTTTATTTATTTTCATGGTGAAATTTTCGTATATAGTGGTTTAATTTGTGGAATGAATTATAAATTTATTTTTCTTTATATTTTTAATTATATTTAAATCATATTAATAATATTATATCAATATTTAATTAATTTATTTATGTATAATATTGATTGAAATTTGAATATGTATATTTTAATTAAAATTTTGTAATAGATATTTAAAATAATCTCTATAAAATAATCTTAATATTAAAAGTACATTGATACTTTACCTTTTTTGTAATTTGACTCTCAATTTGCTTTTCAGAAGCACTTTTCAAATGAATAACTTATGAGCATGTTTGGCATTGCTGTTGCAAGGCCAAAAACACTTATTTTGATTTATTTTTTAAAAAAAACATTTTTTGGCTAATCAATAGAACTGTTTTTAATAGAAGCAGAAACAATTTTTCTGCAATTGGAAAGCAGCTAAAAATTCATGCTTCTTAAAAAATGCAGAAGTTGAATTAGAATTTTTTTTACAAGACCATAATATCCCTTCATATTACATATTTACTCATATACAGTAAAACCTCACTAAATTAGTACTAGGTAAATTAATAATCTATCTACGATAATTTTTCTCCGGTTCCGACTTGGGCCAATGAAAAAAATCATAAATTCGATAAGATAATACGATAATATATTTTCAGAAGACCCTTATATAAATATATGGTTCCATTAATATTATAAATTAATAATTCCTTAAAAGTACAAATATATGTAAGATAATTGAGTGAAATATGATTCTATTGTCTGTTGTTAAAATTCAAATCTAGTAGAAGTTCATCTCTAACTCTTTTTATTGCATCCAAAAGTTTCGGTGTTGCCACGACTACAAATGTTTTTGAGTGCATGTGGAATGATCTCTTTTGTATTCACATAATTCTTTACGTATTTGATATATCATTGTTGATGTTGTGACACCTTTTAAATGAGAAGTCATTTATGTATATGGTTTCGGAAAAAAAAATATGTTGCTTATATAGTTTATTCTCTCACCGTCATACATTGAATGCTTCTAGTAAAGATACAATGAATAATATTTGGTTATTAAGAAACAATGAACATTATGAATAATGAATTTATTTTTACAATGAATCATTGAACCCTTTAATTTATTTTATAATGAATCATTTAACAAAAAATAAAATATCACAATGAATCATACATATACATTGTACATTATGAAGTTATTTTTTCATATATAAATTCAATAAATATGATACATAATTTAGTAAGATCTAATGATTTTGATGTATTCACTGTGCTTTATATATAAAATTCATTTTTATGTGAATTCAATAAATATGATACGTAAATTAGTAAGATATAATGATTTTAATGTAAACAAAATTAACCTTCATTGAATCTCAAAAGACTCTTTAAATTAATAAATATTTATTTATCGATTAAATAATATCTCTATAAAATAATAATATTTCATGATCCCACGTATATTAATTTAGCGAGGTTTTATTGTATCTCTTATTAATTAATTAACATATCTCATAACTTTGGTAAAAGTTTCATTTAAGAATTTTATTTTTATAAATTTTTTTATTATTTTACATTTATTATCATTACTTTATATTTGATATTTTTAATTATATTTATATCGTAATATTAATATTATATCTATATGTAATTTATTTTTTTATTTAACTATGTTTAATATTAATCAAAAATTAAATATGTACACTTTAATTCAATAAAAATAAAAGTTTGATAAAAAAGTTTTTATCTAAAAAATAATCTTCATATTAAAAGTACATTTAAAGTTGTTTTTTTTTTTTTTGTAATTTAACACTTAAAAACACTTTT
>JAJOOH010027192.1:0-17380 GCA_029582605.1 Solanum gracilifrons
TGTCCAAAGTTTTTTTTTTTTTTTTTTTTTTTTGTTAAGTAGTGTATTTGCGTGTGCATGTGCATGTGCGCACGCCTTTTAAACAATTATCATTTGGCCCAAAAAAAATAAATCGTTTTCATGTTTATATGTTGAAGATGGTTCATTGATTCATTAATTTTTTAATAGTCATTATTAAAAAAGAACTGAGTCATCAATTATTAGTTTTGTTTTAATAAATAAAATTTATTAAATATCACCATGTGTTCGGTTACGATCATTGGTGTGTATTTTTGTTATTTTAAAAAAAGAGGTCTTGTGTGTTGCTATGCTTCTAAGAAAATCATTTTTGTAAACTTAGCGACTAATACAAATTTGTTTTATCCAAAATTATTTTTAGCCAAACATGAGTCAATAAAGCAACAGTGCTAGAACCACGAGATTCGGGGGTGTAACACCTTGGAAATTAGTAAGTTGAACTAGAGCCTAAACGTAAGGGTTAACGTCAAAGGTTAAGGGCAAGGGCCAAAGATTTTGGGTGAGAGCCATGGCTAGGGGGCCAAGGCTGCCTAAGACATGCCTAGCCACTGCCCACCATGACCACGAGGGTCTTCACGACCCGTGGTGGCCACCACGAGTCGTGGTGCCCACCACGAGTCGTGGTGCCACCCGTGGTAGGTGAGGCAGTAGCTTCACAAAGCTGCCCAAAATAGGGATCCTCCCTACGAGCCACTAGACGACTCGTGAAGGCCACCACGGGTCGTGGGAGGGGTCGTGGTTATGATTTAGATTTTTAGGGGTTAAGGGGTGGCAAGCTAGGCTACTGGTCAAGGGTCAAGGGCATTACAACGGTCCATGAAGTCCCACACGGACCTTGAAGTCGTTCGTGAAGGGTTTTCATTTGACTTAGAGTGTAGTGTCAACTTCAAATGATGATATATCTTAGCTCAAAACGAATTAGGTAGACCATTACCTATCCAATTAAATGTCTCTGAGTCCTCTTTCCAACGCCACCGAGTTTGCCCAATTCTGATCTCGGGATAAAATGTTATGCCTAAAATAGTGAAGCACTGTCAGGCTGAAAATTCTTCACGACCCGTTTGATGGGCCGTGGTGATGATAACGGTCCGTGAAGGCGTCCATCATGTCATTTCGACAGTTAACAGTCAGATAACTTCTTGGGTCTTTTCCCAATCGTTTTAACTCAAAGTTATGTCGATTTGCCCAAGCCTAAGACCCCTGTATAAGTCATTTAAACCCCAAAACTCACCCAACTAAATCATTTATTTCCAAATACCCAAATCAAAATCCCAAAGTTCTTTCCCTCCCAAATATTTCTCTCTCCAAACTCAAAGAAGAAAAAGAAGACATTGGAGCTAGGGTTTGTAGATTTTCAAGGTTCTTCCCCAAATTTCTTGGAGATTCTTAATTGAGGTATGGATGTTTTTCATCTTTGGGAAGCTATCACCCAAAGAGCCCCTTCAAATTATGTTTTCAAGTTCTCAATTTCCCCAAACCTAGGTTTTTCTATCTACAACATGGGTCTTCTTCCAAAACGATTTCAATTGATTAATTATGGTTTAATATGGTTGATTATGATGAATTAAGATTGTATTAATGGAGTATTGATGATTTATGATGAAAAACTCCCCTTGGACCCATGATTTCCCCCACTTTACTAAATTGACTTCATGATGTGAGAATTATTGAATATTGATCCAATTATGTGATTTATGGTTGTTCTTGGTGTAATTACATGATTCTAGTATAATCAAACATGTATCCTTGATTAACCTAAGATCCTATGGTGAAATTGATATAGTCTAGGGTTATGTCATGAAAGAGGCAAATTGTGGGTTTAGATGAAACCTTCTAAGATTGATGAACTTCTTGATGAATTTCCTTAGAGTAGATCACCTAGACATGAATTGCTTATAAGTGAAGCTTAATGATATGAACCAACCTGGCTTATATGAGGGATCATGGTTGTGTAATATTGAAATTGAGTAATGTGTCTCCTATATGACTATAATTGATCAAGAATAAGGCATGGGTTAGGTTACCTTGAGAACGAGGTAAACATGATGAACATGTGAGGCATTGCTTGAGGTTAAGGCTTGCAACATGAAGATGACTCCTATGGTTTAAAGAGTAAAAGCTAATATGAATAAGTTAAGAATGTTAAGGCTTATAGAAGAAAGCTATTAAGTATGTTAAATTGTATATGACATTGTTGTGAAGAGACTTCATCTAGATGACCTCTAAAATGAGTATATGAGTCTTTGCATGGAATGAATGGATTACTTGAGTCATGGTTGTATAATGTTTCATATATTGAATGCTAGATGTGTTGACTCAATGAGATCCTTGAATTCAAGATATGAGGTGTATGCATGATTATGATATTATGTTCATGAATATGACTATGATGTGTCTAAGGTGTTGCTTGTGGTTCATGGCCCTTGAAGGCCAAACCTATGAGGGTTGTACTTCTTTATGAGGTTTGTCTATGAACTTATGATTCACTTAGATAGTGATGACCCTATGACTATTGTGTAATTGTGGTATTGATGCAAGATCATTCTTCCCTATGCCCTTACACTTGATTATGTATGAAATATGTATGTAAGTTTATGATAAGCTTGTTGTGTTGATTGAAAGGCCATTCTCATGAACACACTATAAATATAATGTGAAGGGTTTACTTACATATTGATGATTCTAAGGTTGAAAGGACATTCTCACCTAATGAATCCTTGAGCTATTATGATACATGTTGACTTCAATGTCTAGTGCATTCCTTTGTGAACATGAACTTAAGTAAAAACTTAATATGACTTTTAAAGGGAATTATGCTTAGCACAGAGTGGATATGAATATGAGATGGGTTCCTTCACGTTAGTAGTTGGGTTCCCAATACGGTGTCTCATGAGATGGAAGCCCCCACGTTAGTAGTTAGGGTTTCTAGTAGCAATCTCCATATCCCATAACTATGTGCCTAGTATATAACTAGTGGATCCACCTAAAAGCTATTATGTACGTTCTACCTTAGGCAAGTAGGACACCTATTTTCGGTGTGGGGGTAGAACACCGGATTTCATGTAACTCACATGGTCTATGTCGGTTAAGGCTAAATTTCCCTATATGATAAGAATACGAATTATGATAAGAACATGAGTTATGTATTATGGTTCCTCAACAGGTTCTACTTAGTATGAATGGGGGTATGGGACTTCATTCATGCATTGCACAAGTAGACTTTGAGAGTGGGCATGGTATGTCTCTTTTATGATATGCTGATTATGAATGTATGTTTTATTATGAGTATGAACATGGACTATACTTATGACTTCTTAATGAGCTTTACTTGGTGTGAGTGGAGGTATGGGACTTCACTTATACGTTGCACAAGTAGACTTATAAATAGGTTATGGTGTGGGTTCCTTATGCTATGAAGATATATGAACTTATGTATGTATTATATGAATTGTTGATATGGGTAACTTACTTATTACAAGTTATGAACATGGATGTCCCCTTGTTTATGAGTGTTGGCTATGGATAAGGTTAAGGTATGTTATGCATGATCATGGTGGCCTAAAAGTGATACTTAGTGTAGGTAGGGTTCTAGGATCCTATCTATGCATTGCACAAGTATGGCTTAGGGTTGCTTATGTGATAGTTCTATTATGGTAATATGACCTTGGTATGTAACTATACATGCGAATTATGTCTTGTGAAGTTTGGAGTATGTATTATGTTGTGTTGGAGACTATGCTTGTGATTATGATGATATCCTTTATGTTATGATGAATTGTGTATGGTTTGTCTTATGAACTACATTCTCCAACTATTTCAAAGATGATGTTTCAAAAGTGGCATATATCATGGTTTCAAATAAAATGTCATTTTTATGCATGTTTTAAGGATTTTATGCATGGCTTCCATACTTAGTACATTTTGTGCTAACCCATATTTCTACATTTTCTACAAAGTGTAGGGTTCGAAGGTATTGAATTCTATCCTCGTGGCTAGGACTCTAGTAGATCAAGAAGAAGAAGAATGGTGAGTCATCATAGTATTCGAGGGCTTGACCAAATGTCCTTTATGTCTTTCTTTTATGTTTTAGACTTTTTGTAAGGGCTATGTCCCTAAAATTGTATTAAGAGTTTTTAATCCAAGTATTGTAGATGGTTTGAGACATAGTGTATAGACTCTCTCTCTTATTTTATAAAAACTTCGATTGTAAAGAAAGTTTTAAAATTTCCGCATTTTTTCCTATGTTCTTATGCCATGATATGCTAAAGGCTTATATGAGACCCCTTCAGAGTCAAGTACGACGTGTTACGTCTAAGGGGTACCCATGGGTCGTGACAGGGGTGCCTCACATCTTCCCCCGGTCAATAAAATTCTTTACCCATCTTTTGTTTCGTTAACTAAAAATAAAAGGTCATTTCTTTTTATTAGGAATTTATAAGGTGATTTGGAACACCCAAAAACTCAATTCCAAGAGGCGACTCTAAATTTTTTATTATTTTTTTATTTTTCAAAAACTATCACTTCCCAATGAAGAGGTGTTACATTTATATGTCACTAACTAATAACTCTAAATTAAATACTATACATTTATATGTCACTAACTAATAACTCATTCTATATTCTTGCATATAATATATTTTATACTCATACTATATTTTATCATTTGAAATATTAATTTACCATTTATTATGAAGAAATCAACATTATATTGTTAACTCAACTATTTATTATAGTTTTCATCATGTCATATTTGTTAAAGCTTGAAATAACGACACTTGACGTTTCTGGAAAGTTACTTGCTATGGATATTTGATGTTGATATTCACCTCGTCGCTAAGGATTTTGATGATACTATGATCAAAGAAAATGAAGCATCAAGTCAGGATAAAGCAAAGGCTATGATTTTCTTTTGGTCATCATTTGCATGAAAGCCTGAAGGTTGAATACTTGACAGAGAAAAAAAATCACTTGAATTATGGATATGTTTGAAAGGAAGGTATGACCACCTTAAGGCAACCGTATTACCAAGAACTCGTTATGAGTGAATGTATTTAGGGTTTCAAGGTTTTACAATGTAATTGAGTATAATTCTGTTATATTCAAAATAACTTTTCAATTGCAATTGTGTGGAGAAACTATAAATAATGAGAACATATTGGAAAAGTCACTTATTACCTTCCATGCCTAAAATGTGATATTACAATAGTAATATTGTAAAAGAGATTCTTAGAAATACTTTGATCGGTCACATGCCTTGAGGCTGAGCAATATAATGCCCTTTTTAATGAAAAATTATGAAGTCTTGTCTCACTAGAACTACTCCATTACCAAAAGAAAATGTAGTAGAAGCACATAATCAGTCTGAAATAAAAAAAAATTTGGGAACATAATAATGTGTGTGAACACTATTGTATTTTAAAAGGTGTGAATGACAAATGAAGGGTTGTGACTTTTCTCTGAAGAGTTGTGATTTTTCTTAAGAATTGCGACTTTTCTGAAAGGTGTTGACTTTTTCGACGGGTTGTGACTTTTCAAAAAGATTGTGAGTTTTTCGAAGGATTGTGACTTTTTGATTTTCTTTTTTAAAGGGTTGTGACATTTTCGATAAGGCACAAACACGTGTTCATACTACCCTTTATTGTCTATAAATAGATGATCTCCTCTCATTTTCTGGCAACAAATTTTCTGAACTTATTCTTATTTTGCATAAACAAATTCTAGTGTACTTTACTATCTTTGAGAAGTTCGTTGATACATAGTTTCAGGTACCAATACCCAGTGAGTAAAATCGTTCTATCCTTCAAGGATATATTCTAGTAATCTTGAGTACTTGAGGGGATTAATTTTCTTAAGGACACACTATACATTTAGTGGGGTTTGTCGCATATTATATTTTCTTTACTGTTTTTTGAAAATATACTTTAAATTTTGTTATTTCTTTGAAGTTCTGCAAAGCTATTGTTCTAAGAAATTTCATAATACATGTTAGACAACAATCTTCAGGAAATTATTTTTTTATTAATAATTTGTAATCTTTTAGAGACTAAAACCTATGTGATTTTCTACTCCGTGTGAAACTTGATTGTGTCTGATTTTGGAGACTATAATCTTCTGATTTTCCTCGCCTTTGGTTTAAATAATATAAAAACTTCACCAAATAGATTAGATGGTGCATTTGCTTCGATGGATATAGAAACTTCACCAATTTATTAAACATATTTGAATGAATATTTTGACTTGAAGAGTATAAAACATCACTAGGAATATTAATGTAGCATCCCGCCTTAGAAAGAGCTAAATTTAGAGAGCGCTAAATTGGAAATAGCTAAATAGAGAATTTTGCAAGTTATGCTTGAGTTGTGAGTTTTGGGTCAACTTCAAACGACCATAACTTTCAGTACATAATGAGTTTAGTAGCCCATAAGATATCAAATGAAAGGTTTTGGAATCCTCTTTCCAACGCCACAGAGTTTGCTAAGTTTCGAGTTCGAATGAGGGAAATATTCCCATTTGAAATATGACTATCCAGTTAAGGAACGTTACCCAAAAATATGAGGGGTATTTTGGTATTTTCCTTACCACATCAGCTTAAAAAGAAATTAGTAAATATTTTGAGGTCAAATATGATTTGGGTCAGTTTTACAAATCCTAATTTACGCTTAGGCTTTTAGAAGAAAGTTCAAGAAGCGAAAAGAGGAGAAAAGAGGAAAAAGTTCAAGGCGTTCGTCAAGATTCGGGAGATTTGTTGAGGGATTACGCCAAATTAAGGTATGTAAGCTTTCATAGTGTTGGATTCGTTCACCCATACGCTAATCATGATTTACATATTCGAATCCATCCATAAAGATTGATAAATTTGAGCTCTTGAAGTTTGTGATCCATTTTTTAAGTATGAGGTTTCGTTAAGTTCTTGCGATGAGGATCTTGTGTTGGGTGTTATTCTTGAGTAATTTAGAGTGGATTTCATTTTAATTATGTTGGGTCTAAGAATCCATAAGAGTTTGAGGGGAATCGTTCGATTCTAAAGGAGTTAGACATGAAAACGAAGCAAGAAAATTAGTCAAATTTCAGGGAAAAGGGGTAGGGCGCCACGCCACTCAGTGCGCCCCAAACAAGTTTCTGTAGGTTGGGGCCTGGGGCGCCGCGCCACTCAGTGCACCCCAACCCTAGTTTAGGAGTTGGCGCCCCGCCACTCGGTGCGCCAGGGTCAACAGGTCCCCTACCCTTCCGACCTTCTTTCTATGTGAGTTCTCTCTAATCGTACCTATGTTTTCTACTTAATATCCACACTTAAAAATCTCCGTTAAATCTTAAGAGATCCTTCTGGATGCTCTGCTCCCAAAATGCAGAGAGACTTGCAAAGGCAGATCCGGGTTGGTTGGTACGGAAAGTGAGAGGCAGGCTAAGTAAAATAATATATTGGTGTCAGGCCTATGGCTGGATCCTTTTAGATCTACGGGCCGGCCGGCCTTTCAACAAGTCATCGCCAGCAATCAACTCTTATCCCTTGGTGTCAAAAGGCGAGTTCCTTTCTTGTCTTGCCCAAAAACTTTCTTTATTCTCATTGGAGAAAGACTCTCCCGCGGCAAGGTTTTACACATAGGGCCAGCTGCTCCCGGGCTCTAGGCTCGACAACATTCACTCTTCCATCTTCAGCTGATCTATTCTGCACCCCCCCTAGCAGCATTCGTCCATCTGAACATTGGAACAGTAATGAGAAAAATGCCCCACTCCTCCATATTCATAACAGTTACCAGATCCCCTCTGCTGAGCCTTTTCTTATCTCCTCTGCAGCAAGCTCTGTTGGCCTCGCGCCCCAAATTGATGGCGTCTCATGAATCTTAGCCTTGAATTCATAATTCAAATTCAAGGCAGAGTTAAGAGTTAAGTCTTGAGAGTTCTTCCGAGTCATTTTGAGAAGTCTTTTTACAATCTTTTAAAACTTATTTTAAGATTTGAGTACTTGAATTTAATCCAACAAAATTTATGTGTCAGTGGCTCTGTTGTATGTTTTCCTATATGGAAATTAGTTATAATTTGAAACAAGGAAAAGAATAAAAAATAAAACAGTGAAATCAATAGGGGCAGACGACTTTAAGACATTTGAACGTGTCCCATGAATAAGTCAATATATGTTCAAACACATACTTAACAGGAATGAAATTGTACTATATAATATTCTGCTGTTATTTTAATGGCGGAAAATTTCATGAAGGATGTTCACGATTTAACTCATGCGTATCAAAAATAATTTTTGACCTATATATATTTTATATAATTTTCTATCTTCATAATATAATTTTTCAATGAAGAATGTTCGACTGACCACGCTGAGCAATATATGGCTACGCCACTAGTTATTTTCTAGAAGATTAATAGTTTGAACCATTCTGCAAACTAAGGCTGCAAACGTGTCAAACAAAAATTATTTTTCCTGTTTGTTGATGAATAATTTAAACACATTATGTATTATTTTTTAGCAAATTTGAGCTGACTAAACTCAGCAGTTTCTATTTGACCACATAATGAAATTCAAGAATTTTCACATAGTAGGATATTCAAATTAGAAAGTGTCGTCTTTGTTTCTTGATCTGGCTGGAATATTTCTGTAGTCAACTACTCATCTTTTCATATTAACCACATAATGTCACTCTTATCTGCATTAATGACATAATATCTCATTCAAGAGTATACATTATATACTCTTAATACTGTCAAGTATAGAACTAACTAAATATTAGGATATTTGAGACAAGGTGGGAGTGATTTTGGGTGAAAGATAGGATGCGGGAAGCGAGCTTGATATGATTCGGGCATGTGATGAAGTCACGAAGGATGCCCCAGTGAGAAGATGTGAGAGGTTGCTATGGATGAATTCAGAAGAGATGGAGGTAGATGAAGAAGTATTGGGGAGAGCTAATTAGATAGGACATGACGCAGTTGCAACTTACCGGGGATATGACCTTAGATAGGCAGGTGTGGTCGACACGAATTAGGGTAGAAGCCTAGAAGGTTAGTTAGGTAAGAGTGTATTGTCTTGTTGCCCTTACTAGTAGTCGTAGTACTACTCTTGTAGTTTCTTATTCTTCGATTTATGTTACTATCTATTGCTTCATGTAGTTCCATTATATGATTATTGTTTTAGTAGTTTTCTACTACTATTTGTTGTTTTTGTTATTATCTATTATCTCTTCTACTTTCATTACGTCTTTTTCTTAACTATATTTGCCATGAATTGAGGGGTCTATCCGGTACAACCTCTCCACCTCACCTCAGAGGTAAAACTATAATCTGCATACATTCTACCCTCTCTAGACTCTACGCTGTGGGACTGCCTTAACTTCGAAAGTAAGGCACACCTTAAATACACTGATGGTGTAAACATTTCATTTTTTACACTGGCAAAGTGGCAATGTATGTAAGTTAAATCCTCTCATCAAATGGTTTCCAAGGCAGCTGAAACCGAAAAGGGAAACGCTT
This sequence comes from Solanum gracilifrons, assembly GCA_029582605.1. Classification (NCBI taxonomy): domain Eukaryota; kingdom Viridiplantae; phylum Streptophyta; class Magnoliopsida; order Solanales; family Solanaceae; genus Solanum; species Solanum gracilifrons. The sequence goes on from JAJOOH010027192.1 coordinate 9,499, forward strand.
TACATTAAAGAGCAAATTTTCCAAATTTACATTAAATTTCAGTGTTTCTTCTGAAGTCTTAAGCTATGTACATCACTACAGTCTACATATTTTGTATATAAAAGAATGATCATGAACTAATAAATGAAACAATATAACCAGGGACAAAAATTGAAACAAAAATCTCACTTTGAAACTAAATATGTAATGAAAAGAGGTAGGCAGATACCCTAAGAGCAGGAACCTGTGCCGTCTCCTCTCTGATTCTTCACTCAATATGAAAATTCATTGCCTCTGAGGGATATATACTTTTTGACCCAAATCGAGATGTCCTCTAAGCAAGCCTGAGCTTTAGGCGTTTTCTGAAGCACGTTAAGGGTAGCAAAGTCATGCACAGCATCCTTGTAATCAAGAAGAGGGGCATCAACATTCACTCTTCGAAGTTCTTCTGAATAAGCAATAGCCCTGTCTCGCATCCAATCATACTGAGCGACCACTGTAAGCGTGGGTGGCATATGCTTCAAGTCCAAGGGTTTCTCGTTTCCTGGTTTAAGGGGATTAGCAGCTAGATGGTCCAGATTGAAATCCGTTTCCGGGAGGAAAAGTTTCCAAGCAAGAATGCATGTAGCCTTGTCGTAGAGGTAAGAGTTTGCCAGTTTCATCTCTGAATGCGTAGGAATATTTCCAATGAAGAAAGGGTACATAAGAATTTGAGCCACAACTTTTATAGGATCCAAAAGTTTCCCTGCCTCAACAGCATATTGTGCAACATAATTAGCAATGTTGGCTCCGCAGCTTACTCCAAGGAGAACACACCTATAAAATCAGATTGAACAAAAGTTACAAGCACTTTCTAGTATATTTCACCTCAAGTCATATGATCTTTTCAATCTGTCATAAGCTATTTAATAAATTGACATGTATAGGTGTGAAAGGAAAGTAATTTGGTTCATTTTCGCTTCTAAAGATCACCTAATATACAGACAATATTCAAAAGGAGAGGCAGGTTTTTGAGGAGGACCATATATCTTAGTTATGATTTCATACTAGAGTCTCGTCTTCCAAACTGAATTTATCACACTAAGTCACTAAAACTCTAATTTGGCCTCTCAAAACTCCCTGTTTCCCAGGTCTCGAGACTTAAAACACCATCACACGGTCATATCTGTTTAGCTTACAGCTCAAGGAATCAAATGTAAACATCATTCAATAGTCGGGGCGGGACTAATTAGATGCTTTTTTTTGCGTAATCCTAGCAGATGATGTGATCCATATTAAGGAAATTATTCCTCAAACAACTACCTCTTATATCCAAAATAGAAGCTGAAATTACTTAACTTAGCTGGTACTCCCCTCCGCTCTATCTTATATGACACTTTTAGTTTGTTCGAAACAGTCAGACACATTTCTATATTTGAAGCCTCTAGCTTTAACCTTCTCATTTTACCTTTAATGAAATACCCGTTATGACATGTGTAACATCACAATTTCTTTCTTTAACACAGTTAACAGCACCGAACAAGAACAAAAACGAACAACGGAAGTACAAAATCAAACAAGATAAACCAAGAAAACGAAACTACTAGTAGTGATTTACTAAGCCAAAAACATCAATATTATACAACAGAACGAATTAGTAACGGAAAGTTATACCTTGAAGGATCTAGATGAGCTGCTAACCAAGGCTCAACCATAGAAGCCCCAAATCCATCCACAATTTGCCTTCCCCTATGCTTCTCTCCATTAACAATCCTCTTATCCAAACTCGACCTACTACATTCCGCCAAGTTAGCTTGCTTCCCTAACCACTTAATCGCCGCAACCCCATCTTCAAACGCAGCCGGAAATCTACTCTCCGGGGCCAACCTATACCCAACAGCAATCACAATAGCATCACAAGATTTCGCCAATTTCCTACAAAAAACATCATTAGAAACCGTATCAATACCCCCAGTCACCCAAGCACCACCATGAAACTGCAAAATCACCGGCAATTTCTTACAATTTTTCCCATTTTTTTCCGGTACATAACCCCCATAAACCCCTTCACCGGATTCCGAATTTCTCAACGAAATAAGTGCAGATTGAGGGAGGTAAATCCTGAGAGATAGAGAAGTTAAAGAATCAATATGCAGGTCCTTAGTTGCAACACCGTCGGTAGAGAAACTAGGGTTAGAAGTGATAATCGATTCATCGGCGCGTGAGACAACACCGTTAAAAGGGTGTGAAATTGGGGAATGGATAAGTGTTTGTAATCGGCGATTAAGGTTATACTTGAAGAGTAAGCTGTAAACTTTGACAATTAAGCTCGGCATATCTACTCTGATGAGAAGAAGAAACTTTCAGCAGTAGAGAAGGGATTTCTTTATTTATGTAAGAATTAAGGAATGCGTTGAAGATTACAAGGGTTCCACCGCCGGAGAGGAATTTAGTAAAAGTTTGAGAAATTCAAGAAATGGAAGCTTCCATTGATGGAGTTGTTGTTATAACGTGTGGGCGTCAGCCATAAATCACTATGAATATGGCGCCGAATTTATTTAATCTTTCCAGATAACACGACTAATCTTTTTTATAGGCGGATAATTATGCTTAATGATTTGACTTATTGAGTATTAATTTTTTAAATATATTAATTTGTTAAACTATTAAGTAGTAAGATATAGGTCGATTTAGTATTGAGTTGATAATTATTGAACAAATAATATATCAATCAAATCTAAGAGATTTTTTCATTCAATCACAAATTGCTTATAGAACGGATCGACATACTAAGTACTATTACTATACTTCTTCTGTCTATTGATATTTGTTCACTGTTGACTTGACATACATCTTAAGAAACACTAAATAATAGGATAAAATTATTATTTATTTGATTTTACTAAATTAAATGCTTTGAAAAATATGTTAGATGATAAATAATATTTAATAGAAGTAGGTTTGTTCATGGTTATGGTAAAAAAATCAAACCGAACCGTAATTCGACCAAACCAATTAAAAATCGATATTTGGTTTGTTTTGGTTTGGTTAGATTTGGTTTCAAATTTTGAAAACCGATACTATTTGGTTTGGTTTTGATTTTAGTAAAACAAGAACTGCAAAAATAACCAAATTGAACTGAGAAAATATATTATTCTTAAATAAAATATAATTGTTTTGCTAAATTTTACTAATTAACTTAAGTCCTTAACCTTATCAATTTCTCAATCCCAACAATTAAATTTTAGCCTAACCGTTACAACCATAAGTTCAAGTCCACCAAAATTCATTACTTTAATCCTTACCGACCCTACCTTACATAAAATAGTCACATTTTCTCTTAATTGAATCACTTTATTCGTGTAATAATAACTCTAGTATTGCTTAATTGCTTAATTAAGTCCACAATAACTTTCATGCGGATTATTCATGTACTATGTGTCTATGTTTATCAAGATATGTATGTCCTCAAAAAATTTATTACTTTCAAATAAAAAAACCAAAAAAGTCGAAACCGAACCAAACCGAAAATAACCAAAGCGACAGTTATTTTTCGTTTGCTTTTGAAAAAAAATTGATTTTATTTTGGTTTTATTCAATAATCGAACCAAACCGAATAATGAACACCCCTAAATAGATAGAAAATATAAATTAATCTCTTAATTTGTCAAACTTAACAAGTATTATTGAATAACTATTATTGAACGGAAAAAGTACATAAATTCATTTTCGACAATTAGAATCACAATAAGAATAGATCTGGACTCGGCTCCTCTATAGTAGTCCATCCCTCCAGTTGGTCCAGTGCAGCTTTGATTCATTTTGATTACCGATTTTCGTGTGCTATAGTACATAAATTTTTTGGTGATCCAAAATTTCGACGTCAAAAATGCCAAAAATTTTCATTGACGTCCGTTAAGACCTTAGCTATTGAGTCGATTCGCGCTGACGGCCAAACCAACCAATTTCCAAGTTAAACGAGCCCCGAAGCAGGCATACCTCCCATTTTTCGATTTTCGTGTTCTAGACCATGGAATTTTTGGTGATTCGAAATTCTGACGTCAAAAATGCCAAAAATTTTATAGACGTCCGCTAAGACCTTAGCTATAGAGCCCGTTGGCCCTAATGGACAAACCGGCCCATTTTCAAGGTCAAATGAGCCCCGAAGTAGGCATACCCCCCATTTTGCCGATTTTCGTGTGCTATAGTCCATGAATTTTTTGGTGATCCGAAATTCCGCCATCAAAGATGCTAAAAATTTTCATGGACGTTAAGACATTAACTATGGAGCAGGTTGGCCCTAACGGCCAAACCGACCCATTTTCAAGGTCAAACGAGCCCCGGAGCAGGCATACCCCCATTTTGCTGATTTTCGTGTGCAATAGTCAATCGATTTTTGGTGATCCAGAATTTCGACTACAAAAATACTGAATTTTTAATGGACACCCATTAAGACTTTAGATATGGAGCCGGTTGGCCCTGACCGCCAAATCGGAACATTTTCAAGGTCAAACAAGCCCCGGAGCAAGCATACCCCCCATTTTGCCGATTTTCATGTGCTATAGTCCATGGATTTTTTGATGAGCCAAAATTTCGACGTCAAAAATGCCAAATTTTTTCATAAACATCCGTTAAGACCTTAGTTATGGAGCCAATTGGACCTGAAGGCCAAATCGGCCCATTTTCAAGGTAAAACAAGCCCCAGAGCAAGCATACCCCCTATTTTGCCAATTTTCGTATGCATAGTCCATGGATTTTTTGCTGATCCAGAACTCCGACGTCAAAAATGCCTAATATTTTCATGGACGGTTGTTAAGACCTTAGCTACGGAGCTGGTTGGCCCTGACGGCCAAACCGACCCATTTTCAAGGTAAACTGATCCCCAGAGCAGGCATATCCCGCATTTTATCGATTTTCGTGTGCTATAGTCCATGGATTTTTTGGTGATCCAGAATTCAGACATCAAAAATGTCAAAAATTGTATGGACGTCCGTTAAGACATTAGGTATGGAGTCGGTTAGCCCTGACGGTCAAACAGGCCCATTTTCAAGGTCAAACGATCCCCGGAGCATGCATACCTCCCATTTTGCTAATTTTCGTGTGCTATAGTCAATGGATTTTTTAATGATCCGGAATTTCGACGTTAAAAATGCTGAAAGATTTCATGGACGTTTATTAAGACCTTAGCTATGGAGCCAGTTGGTCCTGACGGCCAAACCGACCTATTTTCAAGGTAAAATGATCCCCAGAGCAAGCATATCCCGCATTTTGCCGATTTTCGTATGCTATATTCCATGGATTTTTTGGTGATCCACAATTCGGACATCAAAAATGTCAAAAATTTTCATGGACGTCCGTTAAGACATTAGGTATGGAGTCGGTTATCCCTGACGGCCAAACCAGCTCATTTTTAAGTTCAAACGAGCCCCAGAGTAGGCATACCCCACATTGTGCCAATTTTTGTATGCTATAGTCCATGGATATTTTGGTGATCCGGAATTCCATTGTCAAAAATGCCAAAAAAATTTATAGACATCCGTTAAGCCATTAGCTATGGAGTCTGTTGGCCCTGACGGCCAAATCGGCCCATTTTTAAGGTCAAACGACCCCCGGAGCAGGCATACCCCCCATTTTACCGATTTTCGTGTGCTATTATCCATGGATTTTTTGGTGATCATGAATTCCAACGTAAAAAATGCTGAGATTTTTCATGGACGTCCGTTAAGACCTTAGTTATGGAGTCGGTGGCCCTGACGGCCATACCGGCCCATTTTCAAGGTCAAACGAGCCCCGGAGTAGGCATAAACCCCATTTTATCGATTTTCGTGTGTTATGTCCATGGATTTTTTGGTTATCCAGAATTCTAACATCAAAAATGCCAAAAAATTTCATGGACGTCCGTTAAGACCTTAGCTATGGAGTCGATTGGCCTTGACGGCCAAACCGAACCATTTTCAAGGTCATACGAGCCTAGGAGGAGGCATACCCCCCCCCCCAAATTTGCCGATTTTCGTGTGCTATCATAGATTTTTTGGTGATCCGAAATTTCGACGTAAAAAATGTAGAAATTTTTCATGGACATCCGTTAAGACTTTAGCTAATGAGTCGATTGTCCCTGACGGCCAAACCGGCCAATTATCAAGGTCAAACGACCCCCGAAGTTGGCATATCCCCATTTTGCCAATTTTCGTGGGCTATAGTCCATGGATTTTGTGGTGATCCGGAATTTTGACGTCAAAAATGCTGAAATTTTTCATGGACGTCCGTTAAGACCTAAGCTATGGAGTCGGCTGGCCCTGAAGGCCAAACAGGCCCATTTTCAAGGTCAAACGAGCCCCGGAGAGGGTACACCCCCTATTTTGCCGATTTTCATATGTTATACTTATGGATTTTTTGATGATCCAGAATTTCGACGTCAAAAATATAAAAATTTGTCATGGACGTCCGTTAAGACTTTAACTATGGATCTTGTTGGCCCTGAAGGCAAAATCGGCCTATTTTCAAGGTCAAACGAACCCCGAAAAAGGCATACCCCCAATTTTACCAATTTTCGTGTGCTATAGTCCATAGATTTTTTGGTGATCCGAAATACCGATGTAAGAAATGCCAAATTTTTTTATGGACGTCCGTTAAAACCTTAGCTATGGAGACGGTTGATCCTGGCGGCCAAACCGGCCCATTTTGAAGGTCAAACGAGCTCCGGAGCAGGCATAACCCCAATTTTGTCGATTTTCGTGTGTTATATTCCATGTATATTTTGGTGATCCGGAATTACGACTTCAAAAACGCCAAAAATTTTCAGAGACGTCTGTCAAGACCTTTGCTATGGAGCCGATTGGCCCTGACAGCCAAACCGACCCATTTTCAAGGTCAAACGAGCACCGGAGAAGGCATACCCCCCAATTTACCAATTTTTGTGTGCTATAATCCATGAATTTTATTATGATCCGAAATTATGACGTCAAAAATGCGGAAATTTTTTATTTTTGGCGTTCGTTAAGACCTTAGCTATGGAGTCAATTGGACCTGACGACCATACGACCCATTTCCAAGGTCAAACGAACCCCAGAGCAGGCATACCACCCATTTTGTCGATTTTCGTGTGCTATATAGTCCATGAATTTTTTGGTGATCCAGAATTTCGACGTAAAAAATGCTGATATTTTTCATGGACGTCCGTCAATACCTTTGCTATGGAGTTGGTTGGCCCTGACAACCAAACACCCCATTTTTAAGGTCAAACGAACCCCGAAGCAGGCATACCCCCCATTTGTCGATTTTTTGTCTACTATAGTCCAGACATTTTTTGGTGATTCGGAATTTCGATGTCTAAAATGGCCAAATTTTTATGGACGTCCGTCAAGACCTTTACTATGGAGCCGGTTGGTCCTGACGACCAAACGACCTATTTTCAAGGTTAAACGAGCCCTTGAACAGCCATACTCCCATTTTGCCAATTTTCATGTGCTATAGTCCATGGAATTTTTGGTGATCCGAAATTTTGATGTCAAAAATGCCAAAATATTTCAAGGACGTCCCTTAGGACCTTGCTATGGTGCCGGTTGGCCCTGACGGCCAAATGAACCCATTTTCAAGGTCAAACGATCCCCGAAGCACGGATACCCCAAATTTTGCCAATTTTCGTGTGCTATAGTCCATGATTTTTTGGTTATCCGAAATTCCAACGTAAAAAATGTTGAAATATTTAATGGAAGTCCATTAAGACCTTAGCTATGTAGCCGGTTGTCCCTAACGGCCAAACTGGCCTATTTTCAAGGTCAAACGAGCCCTGGAACAGGCATACCCTTATTTTGCCGATTTTCGTGTGCTATAGTCCATGAATTTTTTGGTGATCCGGAATTTCAACGTCAAGAATGCCAGAAAATTTCATGGACGTCCGTTAAGACCTTAGCTATGGAGTCGA